>CAAKHF010007457.1:0-21241 GCA_901007745.1 Hippocampus kuda
TTTCATGCAATGAAATGTGTAGAAATTAATCGATTTATAGTGCATACTTTTATTAGATGTTCATGATGTCAAAGTAGGGCGCAAATGGAATTTTGGAATTGGGGAGGAGGGGTGGGGGTTGCCAAGTTAAATATGAAAACGCATGAAAAAGCCATTGTAGGAATTCTTATTCGGAATCACGGCTGTGCAATAATTCTTGTCAAATCTAACATCCGCTGTTGAACATTAGTGGTACATGATGAAACTATTTTGTCTGGAATGACATCTTTTATTTTGGTGACTAGCTCCCCATTCACGACAAAACAATTAATTGTCACATCTTGTCAACCGGCAACAAGCGTCGGATCTAATAGTCGACTTGCATTTTTTTTTTCAATGCTGTGATTCTTCTATTTTTTTTTTTAATTAGTTATGAACACTAAACCTGTTCATTGGGACCTCCCCCTGGCTGCAAACCCCACATGGTAAAAAAAAAGTCAGGAAAAAAAAAAGATGAAACTATTTACAGGTACATTAAAGTACTGTTATATTTTAATTCCGTGTTGAGTACAGGCCACAAGACATATTTAGCGAAGTCGAAAAAAAAGTTACAATTGGCTGGCGACCAGTTCGGGGTGTACCCTGCCTATCGCCCGGAAACAGCTGGGAAAGGCTTCTAACATGCCTGTGGCCCTAGTGAGGAGAAGCTGTTTGCAAAATGGGTGGATGGATCAAAAAAAAAAAAGTTACACACATCTATGGAAATTGTTCCTCCTATATTTCCGACGAGCAAACCTTTTTTGTGTGTGTGTGTGTGTGTGTGTGTGTGTGTGTGTGTGTGTGTGTGTGTGTGTGTGTGTGTGTGTATGCGTGAGGAAATTCGTGCCCACCATGATAGTGTGTTCTACTCTCCGGCTACCTTCATCTTTACAAATCTTGCCATCAAGCCTTTCTCCGGCTAGTTAAACCCACGACGCTGCTGTATATTGCCGAGGAGGACAAAAGGGGCTGAACAACTGCCAAGACGGAGGGACCCGTCTTAATAAACAAAAGCATATTATCATGCGCGGACTTCAACTTTGATTACCAGTTGTGCTTCTTTGCGGTGGGCGTGCGCATTAGCAAAGGGAGCGTTACAATTCCCCTTGTGCCTACGATCCGATGAGGATCACCTTCATCCGTCTGAAAGGTGATTGCCGAGCAAAATTGTTTCTCCTAACGCATTCCGCCCGAGGCGAGAGCACATTTTTTTCCAGCGTGTTAACAAACATGTAATTTCCATAAACACGTCTGGTAATTGACAGCTTGATTTGGGTTGTGCCAGCGAGCTGACAGGCTACTCTTGGCCTCGCTTTAATGCAAACCGAGTCGGCTTAAGGCCTCGCCGGGCTCTAATGAGCCTCTCAGGGCTTTGTCTGGATTAAGCCTCCGACAAGAGCAGTCTCACACAAATCCCATCCAGCATTCTTCATTTTGTTAGAAGACATCATTTAATCTCATCAGTGATATGAATAAACGAGCAAAGTCAGTCGCAATGAGTTTGTTGACAAATCACGGCGACAAACAGCAGCGTGTCAGCACAAACGATGTGATATTATACTGTGGAATTTCTAAGAAATACACATGGGAAGAAAAAAAAAATTCCAGTTAAGCAGCAAAAAGTGGCTACTTATACCTACGCTCACTGGGCATCGATAGATAAAAAATACGATAATACGAAATTAATTCACTATAGTGGTGCAGTCGTCGGCCTAAGCGGTCAACTAAAACATATTTGCTTGCTTCATCACACTTCCTACCCGCGAGCGTTGACAAAACAAATCGCCAAAGCGATGCCTTTGAATGTGACGACCGCGAATCAAACAACGCTTTGCGCGAAAGCGCATCCGTGGCTTCGAAACGTCAGTCACGCGACGACACGACGAAGCTCGGCAACCAAGATTTTGCGGCCTGAACACCGGCGGCGCGTTCTGCTCCATTCTTGTTCGTCAAAAGACGGCCGCCTGCGCCGAGACGTCGGTGAGCACAAGAGGGGAAAAATAGACTCGGGTAAATCTGTATTGAGCTGAGCATGAAGGCTGTTAATACATATTAATGGTGACAGGAGTATTTGCAAGTGAATACACAGGCAAGGGGGATTAAACATAAGTCACCATAGAAGGGGAGGTATCATCACTCCCATTCTGGCGTGGGACTGGCCTCTATCAGATTCATCCACATGCACATTGCCAGCCAACACTGAGCCCTTATCTCCTTGCTGGGCCTCTCCGGAGAGTTTACAATTTCTCGCTTCGCTGGAGCCTGAGCTCAGCTTGTTACGGGGGCACAAAGGCTGCGAGGTGGCCTGCTCCAAGCACAAAGCTCAGACCTCACCTCTGGACACATACACCCCCCCCACCCCCACCCCAGATAACGCCTGACATGTCGGGCAGTGGCGCAAGGGCGACCCTTCACATGAGTGAAAACAGCAAGCAAACGGTGCGCCAAGTTAGAACGGGGCAAATACACGATCGGTGCGGCAAACTTGTGATGTGGCTCCGGCGAAGGGTGGCCTCCTGTTAATGAGCCGACGTGAAGCCATCTGACGTCGGGGACGCTTGGACGGCGCACGTGACGATGAGGAGAGAGCGAATGTGCTCGTTGCGTCGATACTCGTCATGTGAACTCCTGGCAGAGTTGAATTGGATCACATGATCAGATTCAAAACAATGTGGACATTTATATGAAAATATTGATGTCCAAGAAATAGGTTAACATTTTTTTTTTTTTGGACAACCGTGAACACATTGACAAATAATCGTTTAAATCCTTTCAAATGGTTGTATTGTTTTCAACTGTATCCGATGCGTACTTTGAGTTTACGTTCATCACTTTAGTCATGTGCCTGGGTTTTTACTCCATCCTGTTAGCGTAATACGTTCCCCTCACTCTGAAAAAAAATTCAGGCGGCGCACAGGAAGTTGCATCATTCACAATACGCCAAAAGTTAGTTCATTCATTTCTTTTTCTGTATATTTGATAGTAAAAATTATTTTTGCTTTATTATTTGCGCATTTTTATGGGGGGGTTCAATCGCTTCAATGTGCTTAATGTCAACATGCTATTAGCAAGAATATGACATTCTTGCTAATAGCATGTTGACATTGGCTATATTGCACATATTTGTTCATTCTTTGCACACGAAAAAATAAATAGAATAAACAAATTCCATTACAGTTACTCAGATGAGTTTTAGTGCAATAAAAGAATGGCATAAACTAAAATCCAAATCCAATTCTGATAATGTCCTGTGAAGAGCTGTGAAGAGTGTTGATGTCAACACATCATGTACAGGATGACAGACATCCACGTGATGTATAGTACGGTGAGCAAAAACAACGGCTGGACTACACATGTATGCAATACAAGTTAAAAAAATAAAAAATAAAATAAAAATCTCTGCGCTTTGAAGCCAGATTGCAGCTTGTCTTACACGAACGAGGCCTCCCGGTCGTTACGATGTCAGCAGACGTGTTGCTGAGACAGCTCCGCCATTGTTTCAGCGCGACACAATGAAATTCTATTTTCGGTTTTACTTGGTGCGGTAATTATCTGCATTGTTGCTTGGGAAGAATGAAAAATAAAGTGCATGAATATGTGCCGGTCAATTGGATTCTGTCACTTCAAGCAGAATCGGGGTACACAAGCGAGCGCCTTGCCAGCTCGTAAGAAAGACGGCGCTTGCGTGGAACAATTTGCCCTCTAAAACAGCTCATCAACACAAGAGAGTCTGTCACCGCGGGGACGGACTGACAAGTCGTGCGCATCTGTCTGTTATTAGCGTGTCTCTGGCGACAAGCTCAATTATCTGACACTGCCCGTAATTTCCATTTCCTTTTTCTGGCACAATGTAAACTTTTTCTCTCCTTCCTTTTTTTTCCAAAAGGCGTTCGTCTCGGATGCTGATATAAGAAGAAATGTGTGGGAGGAGGAAGCGGGAAACATCTGCTTGTCAGAGGGAGGAGGCTGCCAGGCTCGCTATGATGAGGCCTTGATGGTTGCCTCCACTCGAGTGCTTGTGCTCGGATGAGTCCGTCAAGAGGCAGAAACGCTTCTAAGTCCGATAATGAGCGGAGCAACGAACGGGGATTAAATTACTGTTATGACGTCTTGATGTCTTGTAGGCACTTGGTGTCAACCAAGTCCTCTTGGGAAGGAGGTGGGTGAAAACCAGCAACATGCAGAAGTCTATTGGGAGTCACGGAGGAGTCATGTTGGCAGTCAACAGTCAAATTGGACGGATTAGGTAGCAGGATTATGTCCAAGAGTAATTTTGGGTGAGGATGGCCAGAGACATCCATTTATTTCACCTGTTTGAGTCACAATGGTAGCAATTTGGGTTGAATAATTAATCACATTCAAATTGACGTCGCAGTGTCGGGAAATACCATTTTAAAAGTGCGCAGGCTCCAACTTGATGAGAAAAAAAACTGCTTCATTTTGGTCAGTCTGTAGGAACTTTTTTCCCATTCATAAATTTCAACTATTGGTCAGTTCACACACACGTGGGCGGAGATTTTTACAATTTCTTTGGACCAAACTAAAGCGCTGAAAATGCCTTGTGCTTCTTGACGATGCAATGTTAATGGTTGAAAAAAAAAAAGCCATTTTGAGGGTCTGATTTATTGTCCGTTTATTTACATATCCTTGTTGCATGAGACATGAAAAATGGATGTGATAAAGTCACACATTTTCTTGAGTATTTGTTGTAATCCGATCTATAATTTACTCATTTAAATTTGCGCCACACTTCTTTTGTAGAGTTTTGTGAAGCTGTCAGTGAATTCTTCAAAAACTGCAAGTTTTCATCTCAATTTATGATTTATTTGCCTTTGTTTTAGCGTAAGCCTAAGCTATAAAGACCAAAAGAGTTATGTATAATACATCGGATTTACGTCTTGTAATACAGATTCATTTATTGCTTGCATTGTTTATTTATTTTTTTGACATACAAACACTCTAAAAATATTTAAGCCAAAAATAACCTATTGGGTTGACCCAACATTTTTTTAAAAAATAAAACACAAAGGGTTGGATAAAATAAATAACGCACAACAACCCAATTTATTTGATTTTTGAAGGTGAAAACAGGACAGACTCCATTCATCGCATCCGCTGCTTCGAGTTCTGACCGACTGCGGACGCACAACATGAGGTGAAAATGTCCGCCGGTAGCGAGCCAAAGGCTGTGAGTGAGTTTAAATGTCTGCCTTTCCGATGGGGCGAGCGTTAGAGGAAGTGGTAATGATGACGGCTCTAACTCAGTCCAGGTGCACTAAAGCATGGCAGGCTGTTCAATTGCCCAGAACCCATTACGGCTCCCCCGAGAGCAACCTTGTAACGTGCGAGCTAGCTTCTGTAGAGCACTGACCTACTGTCAACAGAGAACTCGCTCCCATTTTTACATGAAGACACATTGCAAAGGTTAATTCTGCTTGGCGAGATTACCTTTTCTGAGTGGGATGAAAATGGCTCAATGTGCACAAATGTGTGCACGAACAACAACGTGGGCTGGTAGGTCCTGGCATTTGGTACTTGTCTTTCTCTGCAATTGTTGATTGTCTTACTGCAAAAACAAATTGAGGGACGTTTAACATCCACAGAACAGTTTCTCATTGTGAGCAATGTCAGCAATATTTACGCACTATTCTCGGAGGAATTGAGGACGATATGAAAATATGAACATTTTTACAAGCGTGTCAAACTCCGGTCTTCAAGGGCCGCTATCCTGCACATCGTTTTCCCCTCCTCCAACACAGTTGATTCAACTGATCCGCTCATCAATAAGCTCTACAGAAGCCTGACAAGCATTCTGATCATGTAAATCAGGTGTGTTGGAGAAGGCAAACATCTAGAACAGCCCTCGAGGCCCGGAGTTTGATACCTGTGCTCGAAAACCAGGATGTGGCGTAGCCTGCCGGCTAATAAATTGTACCTTGGAAAGTTTGGCCTTGGCAGAGGTCTGCGCTCTCCTGATGTTGGAGTTACACTTGAGTGGTCAGATCCATTTTCAGTACAGAGCTGAACGATGACTAATGCCATCTTCGGGCAGTGGGTTGCGGGGGGGACACCCTGAACTGGTTACCAGCCAATCACGGGGCACAAATTGACGAACAACCATCCGAACTTAAACTCACACCAAGGGACAATTTAGAGTGTTCAATCAGCCTGCCATGCATGTTTTTGAAATGTGGGAGGAAACTGGAGTACCCGGAGAAAACCCACGCAGGCCCGGGGAGAACATGCAAACTCCACACAGGAAGGCCGGAGCCGGGATCGAACCCACGACCTCGGTACTGTGAGGTCAACGCGCTAGCCACTGGACCACCAGGCCGCCCTTCATAGAAAATATGAAGGAATTTTTTTTTCTTTTTTGCATGTACATTTTACAGTACTGTCTGTAAGTCGCAGCACGAACAAAATCGGGGCTTCCCACTCCGGAGCTCCCTCTACAGTTGAAAGTACAACTTTCTCTAAACCAAAAAAAAAAAAAATGCCACCGAGTTGACCTTGTGTGCTGTCCGCATCACTGTTCCAGAGTCATCTCGGAGACAGCCGATGTTTGATGACCTGCCAGATGCGTTGCATCTGACCACGGTATAAATGGGAACAAAATTGAGCTCACCTTCGAGGCGGACTTGAGTCCTCTTGAAAGCTGAAAAGCCCGGCAAGGGCCCAGTGCTGGCAGTCCTTGTTTTGCTCCCTGAGACACGTGTAATCAGAGCCAAAGTCCAGCGCAGATTACAGTCTTCAATCAGTCAGGGAGGAAAATGATATGTACATTATTCTCTCTGCGGCACATCAGCGCCACTGTCACCCTGCGTGCATGTTACCTGTGTCAAAGCTGCCACGGAGCCGTCAAGCGCCGGTGCGGATCCTCGCCGGCTCGCACACTCCGTGGGGGGACTCTGTTGTGACCTCGGAGGATGTTGTTGACACCATTTAATGTACATTTCCAGACACAAAAAGGTCTCCTGTCATATCTGAAATTGTCTTCCAATAGGCAGAATAACACTAACGGCCTGCTCTTGTCACCGCAAGACAAGACCGAGAGCGCACTGCTCATTCCTGCTTCAATTGGAGGGAGTTGAAGCGCAGCTGTCGGGTTTGACCTTGAGGTGAGCAATGAAGGAGAGTTAGTCTGCATAGCGAAGGTAACTACACGACAGCGTCCGTCCATAATCTCAGACAATTGTCTCGTCAGTAAAAAATAGACGGACACAATGGACATCATCATGCGGGATATTGTTGTCGATTCAATTTTCACAGCTGGATGCGGCCGACAGTAAATGCAAAACAGCAGGGCAGAAATTCCACAATGAAGATTAATCCGATTTGAATTCCATCCCTAAAAAAAGGAGAAGCACAGGCCGTAATCCCCCGGCGGGAACGAGTGCTTATGAAGCTGAATGGCACCTCGCAATGTAACAGGATGATGCAAAATGATTTGTAAGCACAGCAATTCAAACATGCATGTGCGACGGTAACTGTACGGTGGAAAATACATGAAAAATGTCATTTGCAAGCATGCTGGATAGCGAGTTTGCATAATAGCACCCCCCCCCCCCCCACCGCTCTGTGTCCCACACCAGGTATCACCTTGAGAAATTGAGATCCACACGTTCACATCACAAGCACTTTTGCTCACGCTACAATTGTGTTTTGTCTCCTTTGGACCTGCCAGTGCTCAGGGGGGAGGTCACCAAATTGTCTGCGAGAGAAAAAAAAAAGAGAGAGAAAGGTGCTGACCTGGCGCTAAATTGTCCAGATTGAGTGGACGGAGAATATCAGGTTATTGAGTTGATCCATGCTGGGTTTCCTCGCCGGGGGAAAATGATCAGTGCCATTGTCTGCCACGTGTAGTTGATCAAGGGCAAGCGTGTGACGGGGAATGCGGCACCAAAAAAGGACACCCTTCAATCCTGGCCATAAAAAAAACAAAACAAAAAAACACTCTTAAACTAAATATTAAGCAGTATGCCACTTGGGCAGATTTATGCAGTCTACATGCAAAGATTCTGGAGTCCTCTAAGTGCTTTACACTCCAAACAGAGGTAGTACATGACTGCAGCTGTGTGACACCAAGAATCCATTGCGCTGTACTTGTTCCTTGAGAAAGGAAAATAATAGTCATTTGGCAAAATTGCAGTCCTATCTTGCCACGAATGGGCGAAAAGCACAAAAACTGGACCAAAAATGGAGACGAGGCCGCCTTCATCCTTCCAAGTGTTTTGTATGTGAGGGACAGTAGAATGCAATATGTCATTTGAGCCAACAGTGCACAGGCAAGGTTATAAAGTGTAATATCTAATTCTGTATTGTTGCTATGGTTGCTCGCGTTCATTGTCTGTGCAGTTCCAATTTGGCGAAAAATATCTTAACAGAATCACTCCATGGATACGAAAGGGGGAAAAAGCTTTTCTTTCCATTTTCCATCATTACTGTTCCTCTGAGGTGAAAATAAACAGGTGTTGTAAATTTGAACGATTGAAAAAAAAAATTGCCAAGTAGTGTAGATCAAATACTCAACTGTCAGCTGTAAATTAAATATCAGTCATTCGACTGACGTATGTCTGGCATCTGTCCGATGCCTACGCATCCCTACATACTTAAACTGTCAAAATATCCTTTTAAAGTTTCTCATGGCGTCGTTACAGGGCTTTCCAGCTAGCTGCCAAGCTAACATGCTTGAGCCAAGAACTAAGAATTGCTAACGAGGGCAGCGGGAGGACTCGCCCAAGTGCTTGACCTAGGGCGGTTTTAGCCACGCCCCCAAAAATCAGGACGTATTATTATGGGTGTTTGCAGGCCATTTTGTGGGGTGATCAAGCACCCCTAAAAATTGAATTCCAGTCCCTCCTGAAAAGTTTGACTTTTTTTTTTTTTTTTTAATATAATGTGCTTTTAAACAAGCTGGAGAAGTGTATTGACATACAGTACTGTTGAAATCTAATATTTTAATAAGGAAATGACAGTAGTTATCTTCAAACACATACACGACACATTTTTGGAAACAAATCTCTGGATTCACTTTGCAGGGTTTATCAGAGCATTTAAACATTAAGGGGGGGAAAAAAAATAATGATCAAGTCTTGCAGCATACAAATGATGTCGAGCAGCTCTCCATCCACTGCTTTGCCTTCTGGCATGCACAACAAACCTAATAATACCAAAACGAAGAGTATCAAAAGTCATAAGCATTGATCAAAGGAGCTCACATGTCAAATGTGCGTCCAGTTCAAGCGGATAAGGCACGGCGCTTCATGCAGATTGTCCCAGAGGTGTGTGCACTGTGGATTTCTTACCTTCAGGGGAGCAAAGATTATTACAATATTCAGATTACAGAGCAAAGGAAATTAATTGGACTAATTAACATACAAGTAAATGATGATACCGTTAACACATTTCATTAACTCAAACTGTCATTCTATGTTCTTCCTGCACTTGGTATTGCATTACAATGACTTGGATTCATTAAAGTATGCAAATGAAAGGAAGGAGGGTTGGAAGGGGGGGGGTGAACGAGGCCTCTTTAACAGGCGACACCATTTGACTTGCTTTTTATTTTCTGAAAAAATAAAAACCCGCATACTGATTTACTCCATAAAGCTTTTCAGCGACTATTTTAATTATGTTCATACACATTAAAATCTAGTGGTCATTCATAAATGTTTAAATCACTTGCTCCTTTTGGGATACAATATTGAACAGAAAGAAACAGCAATAAGATGTCATTGGTAAGAGTGTTCCGTTGCCATCCAAGCTAAAGGCAATTTATTAATCAGGTGTCCAATGTCGAGCCAAATTTGTTCCCTTCATTGAGCCCATCGTTGAAGCACAATGGGTGGCCAGTGTGTGCGTCACCTGTCCGAATCCAGATCTTTTTGCAGCACGCTGGTTAGTGATGCGGACTAGTGACTAGAAATTGTAAATAGCACAAACAATAAGCTGTACTGCACTTGCGTACTTAACTGGTGTAAAAAAAATGACTACAAATACTGCCTTTTTTCCATCTCTCTCTGGCAAAACTATTAAGTCAACACCTTTGTGACGTTTTTTTTTCCTTTTGGTGGAGTGCCTTGATAACGGTTAGTAAACAGATTACAGTGAACAGGGCACAACATTGAATTCACTTTCCCCAAACAGATCCAGTCCACCATGTTTTTTTTTTTTTTGGCCGACCAAAAAAAAATAAGTGCTACTTAATTTTCCTTGATAAATGGATTTATTATTGTCCTTTTGACAGGAAATCTGCAACCTACCCACCCAATTTATTTTTTCCCTCACCAAATACCTTCTTTAAATAGAATAATTTTATATTCTTTGCTTGTTACTATTTTACATCACTTCTTATTTCAAATGTCATTTCTGTAATAGGATGAAGGGGTGATTATACATTTGATATTCAGTCCTAATGGCTCTAAGAGGAAAACCTTCACTCCTAAAAATTTGTTTTGCACCTCATGTACCGGTAATTAATAACAAAGCTCACACCAAGTCGGACATCTCAAAGAAAATTATGCTCACATCTGATTGATTTGGTGCGGCCCAGAACTGCATCGTACAAACTCGTATTTGTTGAGCTACGCGACGGACAAAATAATAGAGGGGGAAGACAAAATCATGACGCAGTGCCGCTCTAAACCACTAGCCACAAATACAATCATGTAAACAACATGAATTAAGGAATAAACAATACTCACGTGACATTTCAAATACTGTACTGATGACCAAGGCAATCCACAAGTGTACTTCACACCCACTCACTCCTGCAGGTTGTGTTTAGTTATGAGACTTTCCTCAACAGATTATGCTTCTAATGTTCTGGAGCTCACCAGCGTTAGACCTCAGTCGAGTTCTGATTCTGTCTTTGGAAAGCCACACCGTGAAGGTCAAGGGGTCAAGCCGGCCTCAGCGTTTCCTCCCTTGGCTGCAGTGACATCTGCTGGACCACACAGACGCAGGGGAGGCTGCAGAGTTTGAGAATGAAAACCTCGGCAAACAAAAAGGTAAGTACAGCACAAGGGAACTGCTTCCAAATTTGGACGCACGAATAAAATACATGGGGAATTAAAGTGTAACAGAAATGTTTATAATGACATTATAGACAGGTTTTTGTACAGTTCTAAACAAGTAAAAACTGCAATTCTTAGTACACAAGGAACTGTGTCAGTTGAAGTTGACAATGTATATATTTATAAAAAAAAAAAGTAATTATTAATTTCACGTATTCCTTTAGATGTTGGGGGCAGAAATAACATTTAACATGGGAATGCAACACATTTCTTATAAAAAAAAATCTATACAAATAGAGATTTGTTGACATGGATGAAAACAATGATTCATTATAAGAGGACAGCGCTGTTCAAAATTCAATGTACCACATTTAGAATGACATTTCTATTTAAATGAGGCTGATTGTAAATTGCACATTGGAGATGATTCGGTAAAATAAACAAGGGTCATTACCAAATTTTTGGGGGGGGGGGGGGCAAGGCGAATTACTCAATGGGAGCAGGTAAAATAGTGGTGACGTCGTTCTTCTGAGGTTTTGGTCCATCTGAAAAGATTTGTCCCAAAATGAGACAATACAGGGGCTATTTTCTACACTTGTTTCATGCGGTCAAAACTCACCCTGAGTTTTTAGGCAAATTTGGCAATCATCACCAAAGATGGTTTAAAAAAAAAAAATCTTCAAAGTCTTTACAAAAACCCATTTACTCCCAATAAAGCCTTTTTTAAAAAGTGTTGCCTTCAGCTGTAAACAGGATATTATGTTGCCAACATAAATATCTGTTCAAAAGTATTTAGGGATCCATTGACATGTTGGTCTTTTTGAAGTGTTTCACAAAAAAAAAAAAAAAAAAAAAAAACTTGATTGTTTCCACCCAATAATTGCAGTGCGAATTGCTTAAATGGAAGCATGCCGACTGTGGGGAAATGCATCTTTGAGAAAACAAAAGCAAAACATAAATACCTTTCCATTAAAGACAGGAAACCATTCAATTCAGGAAACGTTTTGACTTGGAGGTGAAGCTTATTTTTCTCTTAAAGGAAAAGGGGAACAAGGACATAAAGTGAAAAAACATGAACAAAATTGATTGAGGACACCCTACACCTACAACTACACTATATCGTACAAAATAAGGCATTTCCTTGTGTAATTACTGCAACGTCTCTTTCTATTCTTACCTCCACGTCACAGCAGAGCGGACAAGACTTTCTCTTTGAATGGTAAAATATATATATATATATCATCATTTTACAGTTCTTTTCTTCAAAGCTGGAATAAAAATGCAGGAAAGGGATATAGGAGAATGGTGTCACGCGAGTTTGTGAGCGGCGCGCCAAATCACTCCATGACTTCGCTGGCCGCTAAGGTGGTGACGAGCTGCAGGGGGATCTCGGCGTTGGCCAAGATGTCCTGGGCGTTGTTGGAGCCCTGCTGGATGTTGGTGAGGATGAGGGTGGTGCCGCCCGGCGTGGTGATGAGGCTGTCCGACGACCCCGCCGACTCCACTGACGTCACCATGGCGCTGCCAGAGTTCACGCCTTTTTTGTTCTGGTGGGTTTTGATGTGCTTGGCAAGGTGGTCGCTCCTCATGAAGCGCTTGGAACATTCGGGGCACACAAACTTCTTCTCGCCTGCCAAACAATAAAAAAAAAGAAAAAAGCTTCACATACCAGGAGGGACAGTGGCTATAAAAAGTCTGATCAACGAAAAATTCTTTTCAGTTGTTCTAGTAGGCTTTCCCTAACATTCGTTTTTTTAAAAGAATAATAATACATTTATTTTGAAAGTGCATTCCATCGTACTCAAAGACACTTTACAAGAATTTAAAACCCGGGATTAAAATGTACACTTCAAAGCCAAGCATACATGATTTAAAACAAACACACTATACGTACAGTGAAATATAGTAGCATAAGACCTTTGGGCATTTTTTGTTCAGCTGCAGGGAATTCAGAACAGTTCCAAATGGCAAACAAGCACTGACTCTTACGTTCACACCTAAGGACAATTGAGAGCCTTCAATTAATTGAACATGCATGTTTTTGGAATATGGGAGGAAGACAGAGCGAAAACGCACATAATCACAAAGAGAACATGCACATGACACACAGCAAGGCCGACCTCCGATGTGGAATAACATTTTCCCCTAATGCAGCGCTCCCTTTGGGAGTCCAACCAAAATGTTGCCGACACGTATGAAAGCATGACAGTGTTTTAGTGGCACACCTGTGTGTGTCCTCCTGTGTCTCTGCAGCTCGTCGCTGCGCGTGAACCTCTTCCCGCAGTACATCCAGGTGCAGACGAAAGGTCGCTCCCCGGAATGCCACCGCAGGTGTGCTCGCAGGTGCGACGTCTTTCCGTACACTTTGCCGCAGCCTGTGATGTGGCAGATGTGCTGCTTCTTCTTCCCCACGCCGGATCCCCTGAGAAAAGCGGCCCGGCACAATCGGCATCCTGCTTGCAAAACGGCCGCACGTTTTTTTTGGAACTCAAGTACTCACCTCCCACCAGACTCTTTACAGTTGGGGCAAGTGCAGGCCACTCTACGTAGTCTCTTGCCCCCCAGGCCTACATAATCCTCGTCCTCCACCAGCCTGACCTGAAGGTGGGACAGATCGTTGGTGTTTAGGGTCGAATCGGAGCTCAGCTGCCACTCTGCGGAGTCCGGCTCCTCCTTTATCCGGATGTCTGTGGAGTGCAGAAAAGCCTCAGTTGGAGTCATATTGCTGTGTGTGACATGGCTGGATTGTAACCGAAGGTAAAATCTATGACACCGTGGCAATAATTGTTTCTTGTCAACTATTTTGCGGTAGGTAAATGGAGAAATCAACAAAAGAATTCCGAGTATGATGCGGTCCAGTGATATCTACTGTCACAGTAATATAATTAAATGGTAGATACATTTTTACTTTTTTTTATAAATCAGGGATGCAAGTATAAACTGAAAAAAATAATAATTCTGAAACTTCATTGCTATAAATTACAACGCATGGTAAAATCCGCATTTGCAAAAGCTTTTTTTATAAGTCAAAAAAAAAAAATCTCAAAAACTTGATGTATTAGGAAAAAAGTAGACATTTCTGAAATCAGCATCAAAATAATGAAAACAGAACCAAAACTCGAAATGCCCCAAATAAAAATAACTGTGGTCACCTTTATTTACAATTATATAATTCTATTTATGTGTTAACATTTAAGACTTTTGAAAGAGTGATTTAAGACATTATTCTGCGAATTAAGGCCTTGATTTTAGATGATTGGATTTGATCCCTTTTAAAGGCTTTTTAAGGATTTGCAGGACGCCCGAGATACATTTGACTTAGCCTGTTTTATGAAAATCGAGAGCCGAAACCCTGTCAGACACAAAGCAAAGTTTGCATGCAGATTCATTTGCATCACTCATTGGACTAAATTTTGAATTTGGGAAGATGACATAACTAATCTTATTTTATTTTTTTAAGCATTAAAGCCATTTTCTTGCTCAAAGTCTCAGCCTGAGCGCAGACTTTGAGGGGCACACCTGGCGACATGCCCATAACATTCTTATCAATGACAGCATAATACATTTGCTGTTGTTGCCATTGAACGGGATTACGGGGATGGGTTGTGTTGATGTAAAACCGCGAGATTAGGTGATAGCAACATAACGTACGAGATATCAACCTGAACGATGCGGTTTTGGTAACCCAAGCAAGATGACAGGGTTTTTTTTCCCACCCCCAGAGGGCTCTTTTTGGCGAAAATTCTGCCAGACAATGACGCTATTGTAAATTATTACCGCTCTGACAGTGTTGTTCACAACTGAGCATTATTATATCCATAGAAGCATTACAGATCTTTTCACTTGCATATTACATCGCCTGCAATAATCAAGTGTACCTCTTGGCATGTCAGCATTTCCTTGCTGTTGTTGTGCCACCGAGTTGACCGTCACTGTTTGTAGGTTGGGCATCTGCCCAGTGTTGACGCCGACCGGACTGGAACCCAGTGAGAGGGTCTGGACCGGAGCCAGCGTAATCTGCTGAGGGACAGTGGTGGGAAGCTGAAGGTTTTGCAGGTTCTGCACACCTTGCACCTGGAAGGTCTGCCACTGTATCTGGCCTGTTGGGGTCACAGTCTGGGCTTGGATGATGAAGGTCCCGGGGTTAATCAGCTGAAGGTTTTGAACACCCTGTCCGCCCGTAGCCACCGACTGGACCACCTGCCCGTTGGCGGTCTGCAGTGGCACCTGCTGCAGCTGGACGATGGGTGGAGCAGATGTCGCCTGGATGTCCGGCTCTTGAGTCTGTTGGATGAAGCCCTGCTGGAGGCCAGCGTTGGAGTTGGACTGCTGCGAAGCCACGGATGGCAACGGGGCGTCTTGCGTCTGGAGGCTGGCTTCACGAGTCGGATCGTGGAGCTGCGAGGAGGACGTCGGCACAAAAAGCTCCGCACTGGCATCATTCACTGGTAGCGTTTGAGAGAGGTCATTGTCGGTCTTCTCCTGACTCTCGGCGCCACTCCCCGGTTGATCCGCCATGATTAACTGGCCATCAGCGGTGACGCCTGTCGCTATTGTCTGGGCTCCAGACAGGCCTAGCGCGTCCAAGTCTATGCTGTTAATCGGAACAAACGTGATGTTCCCTGGCAAACCCATAGGTACATTAGTTACAACCTGACCCTGGTGGTTGAATGCAGAGTTGCCAAGAGAAATCCCCTGGATCTGCTGCATATTTGCAGTCTGTGATATGAGGCTCTGGTTGTTCGTAAGGATGCTGGCAGCGGATGTGACACACAGACCCTGACTGCCGTCGGGCAAGATCTGAATCTGTCCCGCCGCATCCTGACTCAGAGTTGCTCCTTCCATGCCCGTGGTGGCGAAGCTCAGTTGTCCATCTGCAGTCTGAATCTGAGGAATTACTTGGTACTGAATGTTAGGCACTGAATTGGCAGAGGCGGCGTCGCTTCCCGACGACACAAAAATCGGCTGACTCTGCAAACTCTGGAGAGGAAGAACGTACTGTCCATTTGATGCTAATATTCCTTGACCTTGGATCTGGATCATCTCACGGTCATCCTTGGCAGCCGTGGCGGGGGCTAACACCTCCCATTTATCAGACACTGTAAGCTGTGTAGATGTCTGATCTGTTGCCTAAGACAGAAAATGGAGGATATTATACAGACGCAAATCCCTGCACAATAGAGGCGCCTAAATCATTTGTGCATTGCGAGCGAATTATGGCCTTCGATGTAAGATTCTTCAAGACAGCAGATTATTGTTGTCTGCCATTTCAGCCGGTTGCTCTTGGTTGTTTCGTGTGCAACCTCTTGCCTTTAAATGTATGATTGGAATGACATTCATCCAGGTATTTGTCTTGAAATTTCGGCGAAAATACAATCACAACACCTTCACATGCAGGGGCCAGGAAATGCGGTTAAAATCATGATTTATTCCGAACGGCTCAAGCAAATCAAATGTAGTCAGCAAACAGGGCAGTGTTAAGCGTCTTACATCTGTCAAATTCAATCATGAAGTCCAGTTCAATGTGTCGTCATGATAATAGCTTTTTCTACCTTACATCAAAAAGTACATCCTAGAAAGAATTATGTCTTTACACAAGTATGACTTAATAGTCAGAAAAGTCCTTTAAATGTGGTCGATGGATCAATAAGCTGGCGCATGGTAAGTGGATACCAACACCCAAGGCTGACATGAAGTAAATACTGAATGCCTTCATAGAGTTGCCTGGTTAGTATACGGTGCCTGTATTAATCGCCAGGTGCGTTGTCCACTTCAACAAAAACGCCTTGCCGGACATAAAGTGTCAGTGAGAATGGTTGGAAGCTTAGTAGCAGTCTAAACAGAAAATAATGCATTGCATTATTGACAGAAACAAAAAAATGGCACCTATAAAATTGATGTATAGCAATAATAGTCCATATTTTTGCCTTATTTGATTTATAACAGTGTTCCCTCACTTTTTTGTGGGCAATACGGTCAAAGCCCCCCCCGCGCAATAATAATATTAACACCAAGAAGAGGTTGACATTTATTTTTTAAAAAAAAATTTTACACCTAAAATGTACAACAAATTCCGAGCTGCTGAGTATAGGTGATGAGCTGGCCAATTCACATGGCCTCGGTTTTTGTAAAACAGTTAATAATTAAGTTAATACTTATATTTTTTTATTAAAATGAGATTTGCCCATTGTTTCACATCATGAGAACTACTTGAGCAATTATTTAGAAACAATCAAGTTGTCATTTCTGTGTTCGCAAAGCTTTCCAATGAAGGTTAAGAAAACTATGGATTTTATGGATGATCTGATGCTTCTCATTCTAACAGCTCTACCAGAGGTGCCGACTTACCACACCAGCGGCAGCACCTCTGTCCACCTCTGATGCCGGTGAGCCAACCTTAGTGCAGGTGGTCGCAAGCAGGTCGAGGGACGACGACTCAATGTCCTAACCATCATGTACAAGTTTAAGGGGGGGAGAAATTGAATGGCCGTTAGTGCGGGGCCAAATAGACAAAAGTGACGCGTCACACAAGTTTTCTTTGGGAGCTAGGTTGCTTCTGTTGAGCCCCTCAGACACCAATCACGTCATGTTTACATCTGGTGGAGATTTTCAGGCGGTCTCTTCGCCCGTGGCGGAGAAAGAAGGCGGGATTTTTGCAGCGCCTGAGAGGAAGCGAGGTCTGAGGGGTTCAAAACCCCCTCCAACTTTGCAACCGAGATTGCATGCGAGAGCCGCAAGCTACAAACATGTCTTGCCAAAAAAACAAAACAAAAAAAAAAGGACATAAAAAAAATTCTTACCTGATTACCCGTGCCGTCTTCATGTTGCAAAAAGTTGCTCTGGCTGCTGTTGACGTCCAAAGCAGCCATTTCTTCGGCTTTCATGGGCTGCTCTGGCGCTGCGAAGGACAACATATGAGTTTGAACACAGCTAACCGGAGCTAAACAAAGCTCGCCCCTCAAACGAAGGGCGTAGCAGTGAAATACACTGAGCTTGCATGCGCTTTCAAAAAGTCGTTGGAATGGTGCAGCGGGAGTTTGTGTCTAAAAGGCGCTAGCCCAGGTAGCGAAAAGCATAGCCTTAGCGGCTAACTTAGTCGCTGATTAGCCGTATCCAAGCTAGCCTGCTAGCAAGCTAATTTAGCCCGAGGATGCCTTTCTGCCTGTTAGCTTGTTAGCATTATGTGGGTGAGGAATAGGATGAGAAATTACATACCAGTCATGGCGTGACTTGCCGTTCAATGAAGAGTTCTGACAGCTACAACCAACCCGACATGACCGGCAGTTAGTAATTGTCGTCAACCGCGTAGAAATCGGTGACAACTGTCAAGATTAGTTTCTATTTTGATTGACTGGCGGTAAGCAACACAAAGGGTGGGGCCTGCGCTGTTGACTGGAGCGTTGGCGTCCGACGCAGGAAGTTCCGCCCTGATATACGCATACCGCATTTGATTGGTGGACACTTTTAAGTATCGTATTGTGATTTGTCTGCGATCATACCAATCATTTTGTGACAGAAAATGTTCCTGTTCTGCATTTTGTCATTGACACTAAGATTATGATCGTTACTGTATGATTTATGAGTTGAGTGCACGCTATTTTGAAAAAATACGAGATTCAGATGTGATATTTAAACTCACGTAGATGATGGAAAAAGAAGCATCTAATGCTTGTCAACTGTTTCCAATCAGCAGGACAAGCACATTTTTTACATGCCAACTCGAATAAATAAAGAAATACTGCATTGTTTCCTAACCTTTATTGAACAAAGGTACATGATTTACAATATAGTAAAAATCTCCGCACAAACCATCAAACAAAACCGACGAAAAGTGGATTGGCACGGTTTAATAATGTACCTTCTGGGAGAGCATTTAATTGTTACGCTTATCTCAATATGTCACCAGCAAGATAGCTGAATAAAGTTATTTTCATCCCACCATCTATTATCCAAACTGCTGATTTGTATTAAATAATTTTCTGAACATTTAAAGTAATTTGAATACTTCTCGCCGAGCACCTGATGATCTTATACTGATTGAGAATCATGGCTGTAAAACAGTCAAAATTATTTACCCAACCTTGGTTGCCCAAATAACCAAATCTGTGCAAAATCTACAGCTATCCTACCCAGCAATTGGGTAAGGAAGGAGAAGACAGCATTTTTTTTTAGTGTGTGAGTAAATGATAAACCTGTATGATAGGATTTGTGCAACTGTTGTGACCATTACCTTCTGAATAAGACATTCCCCATTTAAATGTAGGATGCATGCGTAGACAAATATAATCATGAAAAGATAAACTTGATGAATGAGCTTCACCCTCATAGCCGTTGTGCACATAAAATTGTGAGAATGAGCATGTGCATGTTTTTGTGCCTACCTGTCTGTGATGCTATCAGGACCCCGCTTCCGAGTTTTTTTGTTGTTTTTTTTTTTTTTTTTGTGGTGTCTCAGTTCCTCCAAGTGCACTGCCGCAGTGAGGCTATTTCTCTCAACCTTCAATTCAAACTTGGCCCATTACAGCCAGAGTACAAAAGCACTTTCTGTGCACTCAGGAGCTCACAGCAGTGAATGGTGGATATTTCCAATCACTTCACTGTCAATCCAAGTGTCAGGTAAACACAGACCATTGGCAACACCTTTAGAAAAAAAAGCCTTTCAGCTATAACTGTCTTACACCAGGAGATTTTGGAAAGGAAAACAATTTGCAAGTACTTCAATGTTAAAGAGACCAGTCCGATATCCTAAAAGCTGGCCGAACGCAAAATCATGGTGCCAAACATCAGACTGACAAATTTCGCTTTTCACTTTAAAAATAAATAAATAAATATTGAAGACATTTTTGTTGTTGTTGAGACATACAAGGGGGAGACGGTGTCCGAGCTTCACATCATCATATTAACAATTGCTGTCACCATTGCCAGTCACAGTTCGTGAGTGACCCCACAGAGAGAAAGTGTCCTGCTGGAGGCACCATGAGGGACACTGTAAATGGAACTTGAATGAAACAGACAAAATTGGTGCAGCGCGGAGACATGTGGATAGAATATCCAATGGGAGAGAGGAGCCATTTGAAAACATAAAGCCCCGGAAACAGAAATGACATATAAAAGCATACAATAAAATGATCCACTGTAATATCTTATGTGGAATTAAAAACAAATACATGTGTATCATACAATAATACATGAAAGTATATTCAGAAATTTTTTTTTGCACTTAACGTACACCGAGGGCTTTCATTTTTGCACTTGTTAGCCCATGAGAAGTTTTGACATTTCCTGTTCTCATTTAAATTGTATTGTAAAGAATATCATGTAAATGTAATCTTGGTCCTAATTACCTTGAAGTAAATTACTAATGTAGTGATGCTAAAGCGTGTGCTTGTTTGTTTGATCCAAAACGAGATGGGCCTTGGGGAGGCATTCCTTCGTGGCATAAAGAGAGGAAAAAAAACTTTCGACACATGTGCCACATCTCCACACGGTTTTATGGGCGGACGCAAGTTGTGTAGTCTTGGCGCAATGTTGCTAAATATTTTTAAAAAATATATGTAATTGTGATTGGACAGACTTGAGCGTTGTCCCCAAGCCGCCTCGCGGCGTATCGATATCCAGATTCTGTGTAACCAACTGAGTACTGTCGACGTCTGGTCCTCCAAAATGTTCAAATGTTTGTTCGAGAACAATGGCAATGACAGCATGGCGTCCATTTTCCTGCCATCCGCAATAAATAATGTGAAAAAGTGCCCAACTATTGAATTACATCAACATTAATATTTATTCGTCATAATGACTCTTTGTTTAAAGATCTTTGGTGGGTTATTTACCAGAACGCTCTGTGGTGGTTTTCTTCCCCTTTTATGTGTGTTTTAAAAGGGAGCGTTCCACTTTGTGGTCTTTTTGGTTTGATGGCACTGCGGTTTGTCGGGCCAGAGTGGCACCGCTTGATTGATGGTGCTGACGGTTCGTATCTACTGAGGGAGAACTTGTCACATTTTTGCTTTGATCTGTTAGAACCATTTGCCCCTTTAGGCGGCATGCATATTCAATGTTCCTAAATGTAAATTAGACCATTGTGTTGGTACTCCGGAACGCTTGATTTCTTCAAATGATATGATCAGGCCCGATGAAGAGGTTCAAACTAATGCTGCGCGACTGTTTTAAATTCCACCGTTGTAAAATGTCATCACGATAAAACACTTTAC
>CAAKHF010007459.1:16658-32574 GCA_901007745.1 Hippocampus kuda
GTGGATTTTCGTGTGCTGGTGAGAAAAGACCAAGCGTAGACTCTCCAATGCTAAGCAACTTTTCCCTCGTGTAAGTAAGCCGCTCAGGGTCGCCAAAAACTAACGAAAATGACAAAAACAGGGACAATACTAGGGAGCGTGTAACCGAGGCTGCCATACCTGTCGGCGCCTGATGACGAGTAGTTACTTTTCAGTAGAAATGTCTGTTTTCGGTGTTTCACCGAGGTTGCGTGACTCTGTAAAGCTTTCCATCCTCTCGATCCGTATAGAATGACATCGTCACACACTGTACACAGAGCTTTACCGGCGACATCGAGCTTTTTCCCGAAATCCGACACAAGCACAATGGTTCCTCTTTACTGTTTCCTACTGGGGACACCGTCAGCCTTCTATCCAACCAGTCCCATCGAAACGTGTTTTTCAGATACGCATCCATCTGACGCACTTTAGCTGCGTCGCGAGTCTCGATAACATTCGGTATTCACGAGAAAGGGGTTTAGGAAGGCGAACACGGATTCGTTGCGATTTGCATTTGCCGATATAGCGACCAATCACAACAAGTAAGACATCATACACGTCCAATCGCAGGGCTGTTTTACAAACGGAAAACGGTGACTGATCGGGAGAGCTCGTGAAAACTCGACGATAAGGTACCTGACCCCCTCTAAAATTTTCTCAACGGATTTAGACGATTCACAAAAATGATCAATTTAAGAAATAAAACGGCGGATTTCCGCGTAAAATTGCCATCACTGAAGTATCCAATCTAAATTATATGTCGTTAACAAAAACAAATCAAATCTGGCTTTTTCCACAGAAAACTGATTCGTCAGGAAAGCTGTTATCGTCATACTGCGGTGTTTGCCGACGCCTAGCGGTGTAGTTGTGAATTATATGTAATATCACGTTTGGAAGCTTGCTGAAGAATCTGTATTCATTTAACGCCGGGCCGTCGGCCCACTTGAAAAGTCCAAAGCTTGATAAAAGCCATTCTTGAGACTGAAGCGATTCCAAAGAACATTTACACGCTTGTGCTGCATTCCAAACGTTTATTTACATTACTCATCATGCCTTTTTTCCACCCACGTATCCCGCCGAGGCCACGGCGTCCCACACGTCTCGTCGGACCGACTGCCCGTTCCACTTCCCGCTCCATTGAGTGGGGTTTGGCGAAGGAGGCGGAGTTTCTGTCAGTTGCTCGCTGCCAAATACTTCGCGGTGCACCTCCAATGACGCCTGACTCGGCTTCATGCCGATCACCTCCAGTAAGCCTTCGGCCTGTTTCTGAAGCGTATAGATGGACTGAAAGAAACACACACACATTACACAGAGTCTGTAAGTGTGTGTGTGTGTGTGTGTGTGTGTGTGTACATTTGTGTATTCTACCTTGACGACTTGTGTGCTGTGTTCCTTCAGTTCAGATGCCCGATCCGACAAGTCCTTCATCAAGCTGTCTGATTGCAGAACACAAGTTTTTTTTTTTTGCTGTATAGTGTGTGAACACGCCTGCGTGTGTGTGTTACCTGTCTGAGGGTCTTTGAGCATCTGCTGTGGTTTGACTGGTTTTTCATAAAAGTCCTTGAAAGAAAAAAAAACGACAAAGCAATTGAAAGTTGATTACAAATGTAAGGACTTGCTCACTCACTCACGGTTTTTGCCTATTTCTACATGTTTTCTATTTCGTGATGTGTGTCAACGAATCGTAATGACGAGCCCGTTGCCTCACACTAAGTTCAGTCATTCGTTTGTTGCAACATTTTTGCGTCACTTTGGGAGGAGAGATTTGAGTTCTTGTCATTATTGTGGGGGGAGTCTTGAGTTGGTGCACAAGTTCGAAGCATGCGCTCAGACAGTTCCAGACATGGCAGAAGGTACTTGCTTGTTCGAAGTTTTAGAAAACATTTTTGAAGTCATTCGGTCTCATTCACAAATAAACATGTAGGAATTCTTTTTGTGATTAAGCTTGCATCAAGAATCTTCAACGCCAATCAGGAAGAAGCGCAAATGGCACCTACCGCAAGTCGCCTCTCTGCTTTGAGGGCGCGCACGGCCCAGCGCAGGACTTGCTTGGGGAACGTACGTCGCTTCTTCGTCGTCTCCATGATGGCGTCGTCCATCTGCTTTTCCAGCTGCGCCAGCTTGTCCTCATCTGAGAGAGAGAGCGAGGGAGAAAGAGAGAGTAAGTGAGAGCGATTTGAGTGAGCTCAACAGACAACCTGTACATGTTCATACTGTTCACCGTCGTCATGTGGGCATTGGTCCCACGTCTGTCCATTCACCAACACGTTTGCTTGGACGGCAGCCTCAAAATCCTGTACGTTCAAAAAAAAAAATAAAAAGATACGTTTGTCAAGTAAATGTGATGTTGACAAATTGTTTTTAATTGAAGCTCGATGTCCTGCGACCATTGACATAATTGGGCCATCACCATTTCAAATACTCCCTTGTCACACACTGGTGCTTTGAGATACAAGTAACCCAAACTACGAGTTTTTCAAGATATGAGCCATTGTGTGTGCAGGCGTTGAACTTTTTTGTTGTTTTTTTTTTTTTTTGCTTTGACTTGCGAGCAAAAACTTGCACTGTATGGTGGCAGTGATCTCAACTTGCTTCATAGCAAGCAGCAGTTTGGCAGGGGTACTACAACAATCCTCACAAGCCTGTTTTGGATTGGATACAACTTTATTGTCAAATTTGCTGTATGTGGAACATACAGCACAGATGAAATTTCTACCCTCAACATAAAACAAGAAACAATTTTCTTTATCCTCTGCAAAGAACTAATATTAATGCGACTTATTGGGGGAGTTGTGACGGTCATATGATGTCAGTATCATACTGGCTGCGGGCGGCCACGGCGAGGCGGAAGTGAAGCAAAAAACGGTCAACTGAATTATGCCACCACTGTATTTCCAAAATGACGTATAACGTTCTGTTACATTTACTTCAATGCTTCTATTAGTGCATTTAGGCAATATTTGCTTCGTATATACAGTACCGTGTAAAACTGTTATTCGTTCCCCTTGTCAATAAAGTCGCAGTGATTTGAACGACGTCCTTGTTTGACGTACGTCAATCAACATCCGGGTAATTCAAGCGACTTCTTTGAATTCTTACGCTGCGGCCACAGCTTCTACACGCAAATCGTTTAAAGTTACGTTTAATTCCCTGCAGGTTTTAATTTACAGGGGTCGAGAAAAATGTTTTCAAAAAAAAAATCGACTCAATTTGGTGCTTCAACTCACCGCCAACAGCTGCTCAAGCAAAAGTCGCTTCGTGTTCTCCGGAATTGCCGTTTGTCCGCCCAGCGCCTCGTTTAAAATGTCTTTGTAGTGCTTCATATGTTGCACAACTTGATTTTTCGACACCAGCCGCACTCGGTAGTCTTCGTTGGTGTCTGCTCCAGTTTGCGTGTCCATTTTTGCCGCCATGGTTTGATTTGAACGGTTTCTTTCCTTTTTCCGGGTTGCAATTTCTTGAAGGGTCCGAGTAGAAACAAGTGAGCGACACAAACTATCCTAGGCTAGCAGTCGACCTACTCGACAAAAATGTAGTTTTTCTTCCTGGAGTCGAACAAACACAACAAAACAGCCAGACGAAGCTCAGTCAAAAAAGAAAAAATATATTTGAGTTTGTTGTCATTCAAAATAACGTCGTGACTAAGTCTTCTGATCCGATGTGACAGACTCTACTTGATGTTTAGCAAATACGCAATAGAAAGTAATTTTTTTCAAAAGAGAGCCGTCGAGATGTTGAATGCCCCTCCAGTTCAACTTTACTGTGAAACGATGGATAAAAATAAAAAGACTAAAATTTTGTGTCTTGAAAACAACCACCTAATGTTCCTTTTACGTCTGGTAGTGTAATCTAAATGCATCATGAGAAATGCCACAGATGGTTAATGAATAGCATCTACTGTATGTGGTGGCATAACCCTCAATGCATATTTGTTTACAACGGCGCCACAACACATGGAGACAGACAATATAAACAGTACTCAATGGAATATATTCTTTATCCTCTGTAAAAAAAAAAAAAACATTTTAGTGGGTCAGGGTCATCGTCAAACTCTACTAATCAGCTTGCACAAACTTTAAATCTTTCCAGTTTACTTAATCATATAACTATTTTGTTTGAAAGTGAAATTTTACACAGCGCTATCTTCCATCTTCAAAAATGTTTGAGTTTTCGGGGGTTAGCTGGAGTGGATTAACTGCATTCCCATCAATGGTGAATGTTTATTTGAGATACAAGTGCTTGGTTTGAGTCAAAAATTGGTATGACAAGGCAGCTGTGTGGTTGAAGAATGCTTCCTTCTTGGGATACTTATTACAGGATAATTCAAGCTTTTTTATTTTTTGCACCAGAGACAAAAGAGGAATTATTATGTCAGAGACGAGCGTTGGCATTCATCTGAGTGTGGAGCATTGGGAGAGAGAGAGAGAGAGTGTGTGTGTGTGTGTGTGTGTGTGTGTGTGTGTGTGTGTGTGTGTGTGCGCGTGTGTGTGCGCGTGTGTGTGTGTGTGAGGCCTCCCGAAGGGGCTGAACGGCGTGTTTATTTTTCAACAAAGCTGTCCTTTGTTTGATGCGAAAGAAGAAGTGCGACGTGCTGGGCCTCATGGTGAGAAGTGAGAAAAACACCCTTCAGCTCAGTTACCTCGCTTCTATCGTTTCAAACTGCAGGTGGCAAAAGCACTGACGCCTTCTACTTAAGAGTTACAGATACCTGTGTTAAAAAAAGACTCCAGCTTTGACTCCTCCTATCGTTCAGTACGAACTACAGTATGATGAATTTATTGTGGCTACCTTCCCGTGCGTACGTGAGTTGGCCACCAGGGGGTAGCATACCACAGTCATGTTGACAAACGTAGTCTGCTTGAGCTAAAACCACAGAAGCATTGTGTTCTCATGTGGTTTTATTGAACACGCCATGTAAACATTCATCGTGCGTGGTGGCTACATTCTGCTTTTCCTGTATTCAGAGCATCATGGTGTGTCGCATCACATTTGGGTCAGGAAAGAAAGAATTCATTAATGTTTATTGCTTAGTGGCTTCCGGATTTCAAAACACACTGTCGCTGACGTGCGCTGCTTACACTTACAACATGAATGAAAGTATGTCAACATGATGCTGGGGGGGAGAAACGTTTTGAAGTTAGTCTGGTCTCGGGAGAAATGAAGAGGGGGAAAATCCACATTTATTTTCAGTAATTGTTTCTGTGAGAGAAATTCTTTTCGTATTTATTTATTCTTTCATTTTGTAAGGCCATGGTGCCCATCTCTGGTTTCACATAAGAAAAAAGCACACACACATACACAGCAAAAACACTTTCACGGGCGTGTAAATTGGGGTCGCATAATCAGATTACAATTGTTAAAAGTCTGCTTTGCTGCTAATCGAAAAAGAATCGTTCATGATGGCAGTCTTTGGGACGCAGTACTCTTTGTACAGTGTGGAGCTACACGAGGAATGTGGGTTAGAGTAATATTATTGTAAAGGATCAGCGTGGCGGCGGTGTGTGAAAGGGGAGAAAATGAAGGCTGGGACGCTGAGCGAGGTTTGTGTGCCAGAGGTCAGTCATCATGCGCCGCTCCAATGTGGAGAGTTGCTGGTGCTCCACAGCGGCTGCGAGTCATCTAGGAGTTGTTCAGAATTTAAAAAAGAAAATCAGACTCCGGAAAAGCCTTCTTGTCATTGGAGCACAAGGTGCAAAGAAATGGAACAGAAACAACCCATTCAAAAATAAATAAATAAGGAAGAAAGGGAGCCCACCAGGCAGTGTTTTACAGTGCCCCATATTTTGCAGATTAAAAGAAAAGGAAAAACACGTGGAAGGGGAGGAAAAAAACAGCCTTAGACTTAGCTCATATAGGGGAGCACAGTATGGATTTGGAAAATTAAAACAAACAAAAAACAACAACAACAGCAACAACAACTCGAATACTAGGACATTTGGAAGTGGCGTGGGTTGTGCAGATGTTTGGTCACTTTTGCATCTTTTGAAACGCAAAAAAAATGTATGTTATTATAAGTGCTGTTGCATGGGCCTTTTCCAGGAGGTTGGAACTTTGGAGGACTGGTTTGTGTTTTCAGCAACATTTTTATGTCATATACATTTAGTTAGGGCTTACGTTTGGTGAGCTGTCTTTCTGAGGCAGGAGGTGACAGCGTAACACTCACAGCTTTCTTCAAAATGGCGTCTCTCCGGGTGGCTAGCGGGCGGCGACCTCCCCCTGCCGGGCCACCCCCGTTGTGGCCCTCCCGTCATCACAGCCAGGAACTGCAGGCTGGAGCGCAGGTGCTCACGGTAATGTTTCCTCTGTACTCTTTCCCAGGCGCAGCGGGCGTCCGACTCCACCCGGCACCAGGTCTCCCGCCACCCTTTGACATCCTGGAGGTTCTCCGCCATGTTGCGCTTGTTTGTTTGAGAAAACTGCAGGCCCAGATGGAGATTCTGCTGTTGCCATGGCGCCGAGAAACATGAGGAGCCACACTCTAAAGGTCTCGTGTTTGGAACGAGTGACCACTCTGCTGCTGACAGAAAGGTACGATGTCAAGTAGCGTGTGACCTCAGGGAACTTGTTTCATTCTTTTTTGGGTTTTTTTTTTCTTCCTTTAATTTTTGCCATACTAGAATAAAGTTCAATTGCACAACCACGCCAGTAGGTGGCACTGGTACTTTAATTGTAAGAGATTGGGCAAGTAGTATTTGCTCCTCTGCAGAAGGTGAATTTATAATAGTTTTATAGGCAAATGATACTATTTATAGTGGCGACGGAGAGTTGTGGGGGTGTTACAAAAAACAATTAAGCACTGTGTTATGCATAAACAATGCCGCTCTGCAAATCTTACAAGAGAAAAAAAGTGTGTTTGCTGTCATGTGCCAGACCGCTGTGGAGGCTTTGCAGGGGCGGCTATCTCAAAGGATTCCCCACACACAAACCAGTCAGGAGGCTTTTCTCAGCCCAAATGAAGATTAGGATTAGCGCATTACACTTGATGATGGCGGCATATGGACCAGCTCCTGCTCTTGATTGACGTCTCTGTCCGATAGCAGTCCTGGCCACTGGCTGGCCACTTGATTAGGTACACAATCGGGCCGTGTGATAGTGAGCGAGCCTTGAGATACGACTGAACTGATTTGAGTTTTTCGAGGTAAAGGTTGTTGTCGGGCGGATTTTTTAAAACTTTGACTTTTTGGAGAAACACTTTTCTTTAAACTGCGTGTTTCAGTGTCACTTGTACTTGCTGTCAGACTGAACAGAAAAAAAGCATTACTACTTCATAATGTCAGACTGAACAGCAAAAAAGCATTACTACTTCTACTAATTCTTATTGTTGTTGTTTTTTTTGTTAACACTTAATGGGCAAATATGCTGCATCCACACACTCATTTCTGCATGTATTCTTTTATCCTCTGTTCAAAACCACCCATTCTCCCGCAGTTTCCTGAGTCATTTCCAGTAGTTGTGGAAGTCTTCTTTATTTGTGTCTGCATATCTGTGTTATACTGCCTCCTTAAAGAGCCGCAATGAATTGACCATGACGCACTGACTGTTAACGCTACTTTCACAAGTGAACTTTGGCTTCACTTGTGTGAGTTTGATTGTGGGAGACGTGCACACACACAAAACGCAAATTTGCTTGAATATGCGCCACACCTGCGTCCCAGAAATATCCTTACCAGATACTCCAACTTCTTTACACGCTATATTCTCCAGCCCTCCTCTTTTTTCGTACGTTCCCGGTATTGGTAGCAGGAGTTAAAAACAAAGAATAAACTCCGGTTTTCTGCTCAATAACTCTACGATGCTGTGCGTGATGCAGAATATTCCCTCAAGAGATTGGCAGAATTTGTGTCAATGCCATCTAGTCCGTGTGGAAAAAGGATCATCTCCAATTCTGCCCGGTAATGAGATTGGCTGGCAACCGGTTCAGGGTGTCCCCCGCCTACTGCCCGAAGACGGCTGGGAGAGGCTCCAGGACACCCCCACGACCGTTGTGAGGATTAGCGCATCGGGAAATGGATGGATGGATGGATGGATGAATGTTGAAAGATATCACTTAAAAACATCTGTTTGAATCATAAAGATGTCACTAATTGCTAAAACCGTTTTGCTTTGTCATTGTCAATAACCTGACCACTGTAGTAACCGCTGTGCCTGAAAGGGTTATACCAGATGAAGTGAGACGCACTTGTATGTCTGCACAATCCGCAGTGTACAATTTATGTAGATTTAAAATTTGGTTAAAGTGCCGAAAGTAAACAGGGGTATTTCGCGGGCACGAGTGTGTTGCCATTGATGAAATGAAAGTTGAAGTCACTGATGTGTGTGAATTTGACACATCTTGGATGTTTGGAACATTTCGCGCAAAAGTATATCATGTAAACTACACGTTGTGCTCATGTTACTTGGTTATCGCACATCCTCCATTTCGGCGTGTGCGCGCGCGCGTGCTCGTTGCGTCGTTAGGTGGCTCGGTTCAGTTGCCGCTCTCCTATTGGCTGAGCCGGCGTGGGGCCATCCTCCTCCAATAACAAAAGATCACGGACCTCCTCTACCGGGAACTTGGCCGCTCACTCGAGGCACCGCCGTGACGCGCAGGCATGTCGCTTCCTGTTCTTCTTCTTCCTGCGCACTAAACCGAAAAGAAGCGACCGGAAAGGAAAAGGAAGCCAAGCAAGCACGTGCGATGGTGGCGGCGGAGCTCGTGCAGGAGCACTTGAGCTCGGATGCTGCCTCCCCACCTGACCGCATCAGCAAGGTGGAGGAAGGGGCTCTCGAACCCAGCCCGCGGTCCGACGACGCCGGCGACGCGGAGGAGGTTGCGGACGAAGGCGACGCGATGCTGCCCGACGGAGGAAAGAAGGCGACGATGAAGAAGGACGAGCAGAGTGAGGAAGAAGTGAGTCGCGCCAAGACCAAGCTGTACTGGCAGCGGTTCGTCGTTCTGGCCGTGTTCAGCTTGTATTCGATGGTCAACGCCTTCCAGTGGATCCAGTACGGCATCCTGGCCAACGTGTTCACGCACTTCTACCGAGTGGACAACAACAAGGTGGACTGGCTGTCCATCGTGTACATGCTGGCCTACGTGCCGCTCATCTTCCCGGCCACTTGGCTGCTGGACCGCCGAGGCTTGCGCCTCACCGCTCTGCTGGGCGCCGGCCTCAACTGCGCCGGTGCTTGGCTCAAGTGCGCCAGCGTGGGGCGAGACCTCTACGCCGTCACCATGGTAGCACAGGTGGTGTGCTCCGTGGCGCAGGTCTTCATTCTCGGCCTGCCCTCGCGCGTCGCCTCGGTCTGGTTCGGACCCGGGGAGGTGTCCACGGCCTGCGCCACTGCCGTGCTGGGCAACCAGGTACGCATGAACGTGGTCGGAATATCGGCACGTGTCTGGCGCAGCGACTGCGTTAGAATTCATGCACTCGTTTCCGACCCCCCACCCCCAAAGGGATTGATTTTAAGGCGTCTGACCGACATATTTTTCGGAAAAAAATAGGAGACTATAAAGTGAAGTGCAACTCACCTGTTCTCAGGCAGTGATTTTTTTCATTTGCTTTGACAAGAATTATTCAGACATTCCCTACGTCCAAATGCTACCTTAACATATGAGTGACCCGACCCACACGTTTTTCAGAGGTACAAGCTGTCATTTGTTCAGAATAATTTTATTTTCACTTGCGAACAAAAGTAGTGAACAATTATGTAGTTGTATATTTTTCACAACTACATAATTTACATCTGTTAGCTCAATGTTATCACAATGTGAAATGAACACATATGGTGGCGCAACACATGTAGACAGACAATATAAAGAATGCTTGGTGGTACAGACGCTCCCCAACTTACGAACATCCGAGTTACGAACAAACGGTACATATGAACATTTTTGCGGGTACAGGTATGTCGAAAAATGTTCGAAAAAAGTTGTGTGCAAATCAAATGAATGATGCTATACAGTGCTACTGCATCATTTATGATGAGAAAAAGAAGAAAAGGTCGTCAGATCGCTTCTTTCGGCCAGTTTCTACTACACCCTCCAAGGACTCGTCAACCCTCATCTTCTTCTCTTGGACCCTCAATTTCTTAAGCCTTCGAGTACATCTTCCAAAAGTAAGTTAAACTTCATTTTATTATACTTATATAAACCTTAAACATACTTATATAAGCCTTAAACATACATTCCATACAAAATATAGCACTGAAGCAACTTACGAACGAATTCAGCTTACGAACGATCCTTCGGAACGTATCTCGTTCGTAAACTGGGGAGCTTCTGTAAATAGTCTTTATCTTCTTTGAAAAATGACACATATTTCCTCAGATTACCGTGTCACTTTTAATAGTGTTGAATGTCTGCTTACTTTATCTCTTCGTGATTGGGGTGGCTGGAATGCATTCATGGCACTTCCGTTCATTTTGATGGGGAAAGATCATTTGAGGTAGGAGTGTGTATGTAGGGACTTTTTTCATTGAACAAAAAAGTCAAACTAAAATTCCAGCCTCTGTACACCCCTCTGAGTGAAGCATGTTGTGTATAAAATGCTTTGCCGTTCCTTGCCTACTCCCGAATCACAATGACAGAATTTTATAAAATGTGTATGGAAGCATGGAACTACTTGTGTGGCGTAAATCTTTTTGACAGCTGGAATATTCATTCAAATAAGTCTCTAATGGTGAACTACAAAATTGACTTAAAAGTCCACCAAAAATCCAGACCTTGTGATTCAAGAGGAGGGAATATGGTGACTGTGTTTGGAATTATGGGCTCATTCTCTACTCCCTAATCTTGACGAGGTACAAAGAGGACTTTTTACAGTTTTTTTGGACTGTGATCGGCCAATCAATTAATTGCGCTTGCGCTCAACGTCAATGAAGCTATACATAGACATTGGGACATTTTATTTTGGCGGTGTGCCTGTAATTTTTTTTCAAATGTCAAGTATGTGCCGACACGCAATTGTGGTTGGGTCATACTACATGAGTCAGAAATCAAGTATGAGAGCATGTAGCAAAACATTTTTAAAAAATGTTTGCCCCCTCCGCCTCCCAACTCACTGAGCCGCGACTGCTCGCGGGTGTTTATGCCCATAGCAAATGTTAGCTATTCATGAGGGTTCCTAAAACATTACAAACCAAAATTTTGAATAAGTCCAAAACAATATGCAAACAATACATGTGACTCAGTGGCAAATGCTGTACTGTGTCGCATGCAACAAACAGGTCAATCAGACCTCCAAGTAAGCGTAAGAGCCCCCAGTTAGCTCGCTAGGTGCTAGCTAGCACCTCTTATCAGGGTGTAGAAAGCCCCTCAATGACAAGGTGAGAAATTTTCCAGTAGCTGGAGGCTTTAAACTGAAATCTTCTCACTGCTCAAGCATGGAGAAATGTGTGGGCACAAGATGGATATGTGTCATTTTTGATATTTGAGCAAGGACATTTGGCATACACTCCCACAGCGTTGGAGAGTGGTGGCATCTGTTCGATTTATTTGTCATTATTCTGAACCCTCATTATAAGATAAGATAAGATATCCTTTATTTGTCCCACACTGGGGAAATTTACAATATATATACACAATATATATATATATATATATATATACAATGCTTGCTATTTTTGTTTTTTAATAACTCAAATTTGAGCGGCTTGTTCACAAAATGCTTCTCTGTGCTGTGCCAAGTTTATTTTTTGAAGATATTTTCGGCCGAGGGGGGGTTTGTTTATGTAAAACGTTGCTGTGAGGACGTATCTGTCTCACTATCATTGGCACACTTTTGTATGTGTGTGTGTGTGTGTGTGTTACACAGCTGGGCGTGGCCATCGGTTTCCTGTTGCCTCCCGTGTTGGTTCCCAACACATCCGAAGACGTGGAGCTGACGGCGCACAACATCAGGATCATGTTCTACGGCACCGCCGCCGTCTCCACCGCCCTCTTTATCCTCACCATCATAGGTATATGCACACACCCACAACCAGTGGTGGGATTCAACAAAGTTATTATTATTATTTATTTTTTTATCTTATCACTGGAATCGAAACTATACTTCTTCTTTTACTGGAGCCTTCTTTTTTTTTTTTTTTTCGACAAGTATCTGTAGTTGTACTTGTACGTACTTTGGGCTCGTGCTCCATTTGCGTTTAAATCGCGTGTCAATGTCACTGACTGTTCCGGTTCTGCTGGTCTTCACAGTCAAAATGAGAGAAGTGCTTTCATACACTGCTACTGTATTGTGCCCTGTGTGTTACCATTATATTGTACTTGAAGACAAAAGCTTGGATGAGGTAAAACAAACAAACAAAAATTTGTCTGTTTGTGAAATTGTTCATTTTAACAATGAAACAAGTTATTATTATTGAATGAATTCAATTAATGTTAATTAAACAACTAAGCGGCGGCCCGGTAGTCCAGTGGTTAGCACGTCGACTTCACAGTGCAGAGGTACCGGGTTACTGTGTGGAGTTTGCATGTTCTCCCCGGGCTTGCGTGGGTTTTCTCCGGGTGCTCCGGTTTCCTCCCACATTCCAAAAACATGCATGGCAGGCGGATTGAACGCTCTAAATTGTCCCTAGGTGTGAGCGTGAGTGTGCATGGTTGTTTGTCTCTGTGTGCCCTGCGATTGGCTGGCAGCCAATTCGGGGTGTCCCCCGCCTACTGCCCGAAGACAGCTGGAATAGGCTCCAGCACCCCCCGCGACCCTAGTGAGGATAAAGCGGTTCGGAAGATGAATGAATGAATAAACAACTAAGCAAAAGATATGAAATCATCTCACTGAACCGCAACTACTCGCGGGTGTTTATGCATGGGTCAAATGTTGGCTTTCATCTGGGTTCCTCCTGGGTTTGAACCCGGGCTCCCGGTCTTCCGGTTTTCTTCGGGCGCTCTGGCTACATTGAACATTACAAAAAGAATAATTGTAAACTAACCAATGATGTCATTTGGTAAATGAATCTAAATGCATGAACAAGCGGCATTGAGAAAAAGAAGGTGCTTGTGTGTGTGTGTGGCAGTGATGAAGGACCGTCCACCGCTCCCGCCCAGCCAGGCGCAGGCCGTCCTGCCTGAGGGGCCCCCCGAGGACTATTCGTACCGCCAATCCATCATCAACCTGATGAAAAACAAAGCCTTCGTCCTGCTGCTCATCAGCTATGGTGAGCCCAGGCCACGCATAGTTCTAATGCTTTCAACAATGAATAATTGAGCACAAATGTGGCGCAGCACTTGTAGACAGACAATATAACAATACTCACAAGCATGTACTCTTTATAAAATGACAAATTTTACTTACTTCCTGTTTTGTCTCCATGACTGGACAAGACCCCTGCCCGGTCGCCAAGTAGCACACACCGGAAGAAGTTGCAACAAATGAATCTTGACGCACAAACCGCTTCATTCTTGAGATTCTATTTGAGTTTGTCATGACTTAACTTATATTTATTTTAGAAAGAACAATATGGAAGTGCACTGTTTGCCTAATTGCAAAAGACGAGTACGGTGATGCTACTGAAGACGCTTGCACACATGCTCATTTTGTGTCGGCATTTCATTTTAGGCATTACCACGGGCTGCTTCTACTCTGTGTCGACCATCCTCAACCAGATGATCATGACCTGCTATGAGGTAACCCGTTAGCGTTCTGTTTACGATGTACATCTGCTCGGGGAATGTCCTGAACCAGTTTGTCTAAGCTGGGTGGTCATTATCGAGTATGCTAACTATCCAGTTAGGAGAGTGTCCAATGCAGGTGTACATTACCGATTGCCTGTGTTTGGTCAGAATGAAGAGTTGAACGCGGGGAGGATCGGGTTGACGTTGGTGGTGGCCGGCATGGTGGGCTCCATCCTCTGTGGCCTGTGGCTGGACCACACCAAGACATACAAGTGGGTCTCACTTCATCTGGTATAACCCTTTCAGGGACAGCGGTTACTAAAGTGGACAGTTTATTGACGGTGACAAAGCAAAAAGGTTTTTAGCAATTCGTGACATCTTTATCATTCAAACAAATTTTTTAAAGTGTATACTGTATATATATTATATATATTCATCGATCCTTCCATCCATCCATTTTCCGATCCGCTTATCCTCACAAGGGTCGCGGGGGGGTGCTAGAACCTCTCCCAGCTGTCTTCGGGCAGTAGGCTGGGGACACCCCGAAATGGTTGCCAGCCAATCACAGGGCACACAGAGACGAACAACCATCCGCGCACACACTCACACCTAGGGACAATTTAGAGTGTTCAATCAGCCTACCATGCATGTTTTTGGAATGTGGGAGGAAACCGGAGTACCTGAAGAAAACCCACGCAGGCCCGGGGAGAACATGCAAACTCCACACAGGGAGGCCGGAGCTGGAATTGAACCCGGTACCTCTGCACTGTGAAGTCGACGTGCTAACCACTGGACTACCGGGCCGCCCCTTTCAACATTCAACTTTTCAATTTTGTTTGGTTAAAAAAAAAAAAAACAGCCAGGAAAATATGTTGTAACCCACTGTGTCAAACTCAAGGCCCAGGGGCCAAATCTGGCCCGTCACATCATTTTCTGTGGCCCACAAAAGCAGCTCAAACATGTCAACTTATATCATCCTTTCTAAAATCCATCCATCCATACATCCATTTTCCGCTGCTTATCCGGGGTCGGGTCGCGGGGGCAGCAGTTTTAGCCCCCTCCCCCCAGCCACTTCTTCTAGCTCTTCCCGGCAGATCCCGAGGCATTCCCAGGCCAGCTGGTGACATAGTCTCTCCAGCGTGTCCTCAGTCGTGCCAGTGGGACATGCCTGGAACACCTCAACAGGAGCCATCCTAATCAGATGCCCGAGCCACCTCATCTGGCTCCTCTCGATGTGGAATGTTGATCCAAATTTTTAATTCTCATACGTCATAAATAGGAGAGATATTCTAAGCATTGTTGTTACCAAACCCCTCATGACAGTTATTCTAGACTTCTTTATATGGTTTCAGCCATAACGGCCCTCCAAGTGAAACGCTGACTAAAATGTGGCCCGCACCAAAAATGAGTTTTAAAGCCCCTGTAATAACGTTTGGCTTTTAACCCATTTCATAACCTGATAAGTTGTCCACTGTCGTGACCACTGTCCCTGAAAGGGTTAAAAAAATGCTAATTACGGTAAGAAGTAGAGTGATAACCTTGTTTTGGCAATCTGAATTTCTTAATTTCTTACTGTCTCATCACTATGTGGGGATTTTTAGTGGATGTTTTAGGAACGATCTGGAAAATAAAAATGCCAGTGAACTGATTAGGGTTGTGTGCGCAGGATGACGACACTGCTGGTGAACTGCTTGACCCTTGTGAGCATGGTGATCTTTACCTTCACGCTGAACCTCAACAACATCTACGTGGTCTTCTTCACAGGAGGCCTACTCGGGTAAACATTTCATCGTCACACAAAAGTTGGTTTTTCCAAAGCCTTGCATCACCAAAACTCACCTGCATGTCGCCGTTTGAGGACAAATATCCATCATTTCAAATTTTGTACCTACAGCAAGTTTGAATCTAGGTCAACCCATCGAAACTATTATGCTTCTTTACATTCTATTGAATTATGTTATTTCTGTATGTTTTTGTAATGTACAATAATCTAGGGTGCATGTTTTTAGGAGTCGTCGTTTTTTGTTTTTTTTTTTTTTAAATCTAGTACCACAACGGGGCAAAGTGACCTTCACGCTCCAGTGCAGGTTCATGGGCAAAACTCTGTGAGGATGAGATTATGTCATTGAGCCAAATTGTGATGTCACAATAAATCAATATAAGATAAGATAAGATAAGAAAACCTTTATTAGTCTCGCAATGGAGAAATTCCCAATTCACAGCAGCAAAGTTATGAAAGGAAGAAGTAGAACAACAAAATATAGGAACTGCTGGAAAGGCAGCCACTCTCGCGGCGCCATTTTG
>CAAKHF010007462.1:0-11166 GCA_901007745.1 Hippocampus kuda
GAGGGGTGACCGCATAACTCAAATTTCTCAAGAAGCAAGGCGTGGACTTGACATGAGTGCTGACAGATTTGCATTTTAGCGACGAGGCAATTTGCAATTTGGCATGAGGGAAATTGCAAAGATGTTCATTAGCTGGTTTGCATAAAGACACACGTGAAAAGCGGTGACGTAATCAGTCTCCTACCCTCCTCGGACCACCCTGATGGAAATGGTCTCCTGCAGCTCCCAAGACGTGGCGTCGGCAATATCGCCACACAACTCGATCCTCTGGCCGCACATCCCGGGTCGGTCAAAAATATACACCTGTACATACACACACACAAAAAAAAAAAAAAAGCGCACAGGAAGTACAATCACAATTTTGGCGATATTCTGAGGGGCGATATGTCAACGTTTGCCAACATCCAACTAGTGCTATAGCTAACTTTTCCCTTGAAGATAAGGCACAACCGAATCCTATAATAACATGAACGTGGCTAATGGGATTAAATTCATTTAAAATCTTTAAAAAGGAACCAATATCTTGGAAATCAAGTAAATTAAGCCATCAAAGTATTAAGTTAGCCCTGCGATTGGCTAGCAACGAGTAAATGTGGGATAGGTTCCAGCACGCTCCTCGTGAGAGAGAAGCGGATTAGAAAATGGATGGATGGATGGAAATATTAAGTCAGGCGTTGGGGCAAGGATTGTTTTCTTTTTTGTCCGGTTTGGATCCTTTAAACGAGAACATTCAAGTACTTTAAAAACATTTTGAATGACTCTCTGACAAGCTTGATCCTTTTCAAGTCAAGATACCTCACAGCCGTAATTTGGCTCCAGTTGAGTTTAACAGCAGATGTCAGCTATGAATGTGGACTCGCACGCTCACTTTACGAAAGCTTGCGGAGAGACTCACCTTCCCGGGACGAGGGTTGAGCTTCCCATGTTCCTTTTCTTTGGTGAGCTATGGGCAAAAAAAAAAAACAAAAAAAACATACATCGCTATTAAAACATCAGCAAGCAGAACGTCATCAAGGCACTCTTCAGGCATGCATATTAACTCATTCAGTACCGGCCAATTCTGGACCAAGTCTGAAAAGACGTTTAAAAACGTCTTTGGGAGTGAATGAGTGAAAGAAGAACTATAAATCTATATATCTTTGTTTTTACGGTAGGGCACCGGATGAGTCCCCCCCTATTGAAGTTCAAGGGCATCGGTGTTAAATGGAACTTCTGTTCCCCATGACCTCATCTCTCTGACACACAAAGTATTCATTAATCTTTACCCGTTGATCCTGATGCCTCGCAGTGTTCCGCATGCTGATAACGACACCGAAGCGACAACACATGAATGGGGTCGCTGTGTGTTTCACCATCGGCGCGTTATTTGTCTGCTTGCGGAATGTTTGCGTGTGTCCAAAGCGGTTGCTAGTCGATGTGTGAATTTCTTTTTTAAAATTTTTTTTTTATAGGTGTCTATTCAGTATTGGGTATGACGCAAATGCCAACTCTCTACCTCAGAAATGTGAGGCGGGTTTGCCAACCATAGATTAAAAATATATATAATAATTTAAAAAAAATTCAACATTATCCCACAGAAATATCATTTGAAAGTATGGAAGGCGTAACGGAACATTTGACTTATTCACATCCAGAAAACTTTATGTTTCATAGTTCAAAAGCGCCTCGCTCTCTTTGCAGGACGTGAGATGCCTGGCCAGGATGAAAATTGCATCTCGTGAATGTAATTATTCTTAATTTACCATTTCTTGATGGAGCACACACATTGAAATGGTTTTTTTTCTTTTCCATCGTTTTGTCCGGTGAACTATCCCTTGATAAAAACGGTTTTGTGAAAGTTTTTTTTTTTTCCCTCATCAATGTATGTGACCTATGAAGGTCAAACAGCTGTACCGTTTAATGTCAAATAAATCAATCAACAAAAACAGTCAAAGAAGCCTTTCAAGGAAATGTTTCCTGCATAAGCGGAATGTGCGATTTCGGTATCAGCGAATGTCAACCTTTACCTACTGAACAAAAGCAAATCAGACGAACCATGTGATCATTTTTCTGTCAGCTGTCAAGTCGACTTCATCTAATATTAACAAGAGCAAGGCAAACACAAAAGTCGGGGTGTGGCCCTGGGTTTTAAAAAAAAAAAAAAAGAGCGAGACAGATAGCTGAAATGGGTGTGGAGAGAACATTGCTGACAGCGACAGAGAAAGAGAAAAGTCGGGCATGTGCCCTGAAGCCAGCTGTGTCGCTGATGGTTTCAATGCACGACGAGGCTGGCAGAATGTCATCTTTAGAAAGCGTTGGCAAGCTGCGATATCGGCCGTGAGGTGGATGCTGCGCTTCCTGGTTTCCCAGCATGCACCAGTTTCTCCCTCGTATACAAAGGAGGAGGATCAAGCTATAAATCGCATCCTTGTTGACTCCCGTCACATGGGTACACATTCAAGACGGAGAAAGGTTTTGCTGACAAGTACAGGGGTTAGCTTAAAAATGCTCATCTGGACTCATCCGTACAGACTACGAACATTATTCCAGCCCTTTTGGATCGAGCGACATTTTTTTCGCACCGAATTCAGCCAGCCGTGCCTTTCTCGATGCCGGTTTGGTACTGGAAAAGAATAAATTGTTCACGTGAAGTTCGAGATACGGGCGCTGCATTTATTTCTATTTTCATGGGGATGCGAGAGGGAGGGCAGCGCCGTGGTGGGAGTTTTTCACCAGCCGACTTCAATCGCTGTCAATCAAAAGGAGGTGGTCTCGCCGCACACTAAAGTCTCCCAGGAGCACATCCACGCCGTGAAGTAGGCGCCTGCACAACACGCCCTCCAATTGTTTCTGTGCGCACTCAGCATTGCACGATTGAGCTGTAAAAATAAAACTAACTCAACTTCCTGGATGTCTGCCCATACAGTATACCGATTACGGCATGACTCCCCGGAAAAATCTTACAAAGCTAGCATAATTTGTACGACCGCCTCAAAGCATTTTGCTGTCATGCCTTTACAGTAGGCCACTCAAGATTTTTTTTTTTTCAACTCGATGAAACGCATTTGCGTGTGGGTGGTTACCTGTAATCAGCCGTCAAGTTAATAGAGGCCATTAAAGTGCTTTGCGTCTTTGCAACAACACTGCGTTCCTGACACACGGGCTCGGGCTTAATAGTTTGTCGTTTTCATTGTGTCTTTAAGCCTCCTCCATTTTATCGGCGAGGCAATATTGAAAGTTTGTCCCACTTTCACTACGCGGCCGCTCTTCAGGACTTAAGATGCAGAGGCTGTTGACTTAACTCGTGCAAACATTGCTCTGAAAACTACCGGCGGCAGCCGTACAGTATTCCCGTGGGTAGAAGCCGACACTCCTTTTGTGCAAATGGCATATTAGGAGTCCGATCTGATCGTCTGGTTTTGCCACTTAACAGTTTCCCACAGCCATTTGGGGTTTCTCACAACAGCTTCTTCGCCTTCCCAAAATACTTGGCGATGGCTACAGTGACGAGTGAAATCCAACTAAAAAAAAAAAAAGAAAAAAAGCACCAATCATGATAACCTGTAACCTGATACGCTGCGCAGTGTCGTGCCCGCTGTCCCCGAAAGGGTTCATGATTGATGATAAGTGTGAGTGCGGGTATACCATTGTCAAGAAAATGCCGACAATAGCTTGCGTGCAGGAACTCGTGCATACAAGTCTCAAAGCACGCCCCCCCCCCTTTTTGTTTCTGTAATGTTGCCATTCCCAGCAATTATTATTCAGTCCATTGCAAGTAATGCAAAGTGTAAATCGCACCATGACAACAACAGCCATTGGTGATGCACGCCCGTGGTTATTTCATTCATCCGATACGGCACTAAGGCGTCGCCGGAATCTGGACTCGATTGCTTGTTGTGGTGCTCTCGTGACAGTGTGGCGAAAAGTTCGGTGACGGCGCATAAAACCCAAGGGTGATGTCACGTGCCTCGCCTAGACTTAAAAAGTCAACCTATTGTGAGTTGTTTTTTGTTTTTTTTTTCTTTTATAATTGCAATGGCCGCATGCTGCGCAAAAGGACGAACAGGTATGCGGCACACACCTGCTCGGAAAAGTCGACAGCACAAGTTAAAGCGTTCCTCAAAGTGTGACTGTGTGTGCAGACAACCATGATTTTTTTATCCAAGGATTCCGTGTTTTTAAAAAAAAAAGAAAAAAAAAAGAACATTTGTGATCACATTGTTGGGTCATCGATTCAGCGGTGATACTCACATAAGCATCGGGAAAGGCTCTGTATTTTACATTCCTCTCCGGTTCAGTTTTTTGGATTTGAGGTCCTCTTAGGAGGTTGTTGTTGATCAGCGAATTCTGTTGAGCGCCCAGCGAAATGGATTCGTGACTGAAGCTCCTCTGCAGAGGGGCACTGATGGCGCCGGCGCCGATTCCTTGGCCCAGCGTCTGGCCAAATTTGGAGTAGGAGGAGGCCGACTCGGTGGTGGGGAACAGACGGTGATTCTCCAAAGTACTGGTGGGACTGAGATGGCGAGAGGCGACGCCGCTCGAGACCGGCGACGAGAGGTTCTGTTGCAGCGGCAGACTTCTGCGAGGGGTGACGTCATCGGACCCGCTCGAGAAGCTGGATGAAGAAGGCGGGGAATTGATGAGAAAAGATAAGCGTTCAAAGCGGGATGATGAATCTGTGGCGGTGTTGACTTCGCTCAGCTCCTTCAGAATATTGGAAGAGCCCAAATCGGGGAGCGAGCCGGTGCGGAACACCGAGCGTTGGAATTTGCTGTTATCCTGCGTTTGATCCACGGAGGAGGATTTGTAACTTCCATAGATGACGCTGTTCTCCAGACGGGTTTTTGACGGCTGTTGCGTCGCGTTCCCATTGAAGGATTTGTGCTCGTCTGAAGCATCGGAGGATTTCCTCATGAGAATACTTTGGGTGGCGGTCGCTCTGAGGGGCATGTCTCTCGGTGCAGGTTGCTCCTGCTGGGAATCCGTCAAACAGAAAGGATCATAAAACCACATTCAGTCGGTTCATTTCTTAAAGCAGAGCGATTTTCAATATTTGAGGCATGAAATTTCCCTTCAGGGAAGATTAAACGACCGGGCTTGCCTTTCTCCCTACACGGAATTTATTGAGCAGAATGTTGTTGTTGGTTTTTTTTCTCAATGCACCGCTTGAGAATGTACAATATATTTTCCAATATGATTTATGAGTTTAAAAAAAAAGTCACCGCAATAGGGAGAGCTGTAAAATGTCTTTAGTAGGATACGAATTCTCAATCTGGAATGACAGTGCCGGGGAGATATTCATTTAACTCATTCAGTACCAGCTAATTCTGGACCAAGTCTGAAAAGACGTTTAAAAACGTCTTTGGGAGTGAATGAGTTAATATTCGTCGTGGTTGAATGGGATCAAACTCGACTGAATCCCACGACATCATAACAAAATCAAATCTACGGACAGATCAGAATTCTTTTAAGGCTCTATTTATAGCGTGAGAGAAAGGGAGAGTAAATCGGGTTAGGCTGCAAGTAACATCCAATCATGCTTCCACCCAAGATAAAAATGTCATACCTTCTTCATTAACTCCATGGGCGAGCGCGTGTCTCTGCTCGTGTTTCTCTTGAGGCCCAGATCGGCGGGCAGCGTGTAAATTCCATTGCGGGCCTCGCCGGCCGGTCCGGCTTGCTTCCTCTTTGTGGGGCTTGCGACGATGTCGGAGGCGACGGGGCTGGAGGCGTCTTCCACGATGGGCGGCAAGGCTGAGACGGGGACGCCGGCGGCGGGCCCGCGCAGGCCCATGCCTCTCGGCCTCAACGAGGGGCCCATGCTCTTGAGGGTATCCACCAGGTTGTCCATGTCGGACTGGTTGCAGTCAACGTCCGGGGAGGCCGGGGGTGTGGAGCCGGGAGCCGCTGGGTCGTCGAGCTCCACGAGGGTGGCTTTAAACACACCAGTAAAACAGGATGCGTCTGTGTCGTCCGCGGGGAAGGCTGAAACAGAAGGTGGTTGTGAGTCCTGGCGTGACTCTCTGCCTATCCCTCCCACCATCTCTCTCTTTCACCTGCAGGTGCAGCAGACACCTCCCACCCCAAAATAAAACAAGGCTCCTCCCCACTTACCTTTTGGCTGTCTGCCAAGCTCACTTTGGCCGCCGTAGCTGTATGACGGGGCCTCGGGGAGAACGGAGGAGGAGGAGTAGGAGCTGGAGGAGGTGTCAGACAGTCTGTAGCTCTGATTACCCGACAAAAACGGCTCCTCTTGGGGCATGAATCTGGACACACCATCAAATGAACTTTTCCGGACGCGTTCCGTGCCAAGCGTCGCGCCGTTCGACTGCGTTCGGCCGAAAGCCAGCGCCTCCCGTTGGGCTGCGTTGTCATCACGCATCGGGGATACTTGACGGAAACGGTCGCCGGATTCATGCAGTTTATCCGGAGGCGAGGTTTGCATGGAGAGGGTGGCGTTCAGGCTGCTGTAGCCTGAATACATTTTGTCATCGGGTTGGTGGTCTGCGTGGGCCTCGGGATCGTTTGCATGAAAGGTGTCAGAAGGTGCTGTGGAGGATCTGGAAAAAAAAAATAAGAAAAAAGTTGACACTATCGACAGTAAATACACATAAGCTAAAGAGCAACGCCATTAACATATGCACATTTCTATGAGTGAATGACTCAAGGAACGCTCGGCCCTTTTCGTAAAAAAGTCTTGTCGACATATTTTGGCACGTCATGCAGTTTTGCAGCTGAAAAAACTTTGAAGAAGCAATGAAACGTCGGCCATTGTTTTGCTTTCAGTCACAGGCCGTGGAAGTACCCTGAAAGAATGTGCGCACTGACGACTCCTTTCATCCAGGGACTTCGAAGCCTCAAGCTATTGACAACAATGTAAACAGTATGTTTACATGAAGGGCTTTCAGAGAAAGCAGAAACCAATTCCGGAACTTCGGGTAGTTTGTGTCGTCCCATTTAACCCTTTCAGGCACCAATAATGATAACCTGTAACTTGATGACATCATAAACTGTCCACTGTAGTAACCGCTGTCCCTGAAAGCGTTCATTGACTGCAATAATCTTACGTCGATGATCAAAAAATGAATAATCCTGGTGAGTGATGATATATAAGACACCAAAACAATGTGACGCCTTCAGAAAATCATATGTTTGTTTCTCGCGTAACATCAAGCAGGCATTGAGAATACTTTTTTGTATGTGGATTATGTTACAAAACAGAACACACGTCACCACGTCTTGTACCGCATTGCAAATGTTTTTTTTTTTTAACAAGCAAGGCTGCTTTCAACGGGACTTTACACTTTGTTTTACAAGATCAGACTATGTAATCCAACACAAAAGCTTTATCAAATAAAGCAAAAATACCGCAATAGACAAACATCAGGAGAACAAACGTGAAGCATCATGATTATCACTGTCGAGTCCATTTTTTAAAGGCAATTTTCTAAAAAAAAAAAAAAAAAAATAGATGGCATTAGATGTGGCACGTGACAGAATTAATTGTTTGGTGAGTGAAAAGACACAGATTAGTTGGGCTACTTATCGCAAACCAAACCCAGTTTCAAGCTCCCCCCTTACAGCAGATGGCTTCCGTAAAGTAAAGGTGTGGCTTGGCACATGGGACGGAATTCTCCGCAAAGTTGTCATTCCGTTCGTGTCTGAGGTAGGCTGGTAACACAACATCGCGTTGGGATTTCAGAACGGAGGTAACAGATGACTCAAGTAAAAAACAAATCCAGCGGTGACAGATCGTGGATTTTAAGCCGGTGACACAATTCCAAAATTCCATCCTTGCATACTTAACTTATGAGATGAGGTCGTGAACCCCAAAACGACAGTAAAGCACTGGATTTCTTCCTGTCAATTTTTTTTTTAAATGATGTGGTTTCGTTTCGCATTTGTAGCCAAACAAACAAAATAATCTCCGAAGAGAATGAAAACTGACAGCAGCTCTCGCCCAGAATCATCTGGGATGAGCTCAAATGGGATCGATAGATGTCCCCGTGTTGGAGTGTGGGAGTATAATTCCTCATTTTAACCTCATGACTCTGCTACAGGCGAAACCTGTATGGTGTGTTAGCTGGGGCAGGGCACTTTTGTCTTCCAGTTAAGATTAGCACTATGACACAAATTTGTGGCTCAGATTCCTCTACTTGTTTAAAAAAAATCCCCAACACATCTAAAAAGCTGTTTTGACCATTTCCAATTTCAGGTGTTTTCATTGTGAGTTTCTGACAAACCATCCCAACTTTCTGGTGCTTGAGAATCGATGAACTGGTTCAAGTGAAAAGTCGGGGATTTGCTGACATCGTGTGGCGCTTAAACACATTGCAATTGCATCTCACCACACATATAGTCTGTCAGATGTTTGCAGTCGAGGAAGGTTAGCTACAAATACTTTGTTCGAGTCCTCAAGTGGATTGTCCTGCTCTCTGTACACTCCCGATTCATTTTCTGGATGTATTTCTACTCTCGCGTTTCCAAACAGATATCTACTTTTGACTACTTAGTCAACATCGAAAACCATCCTTTTCTTGTTTTGTATTTTGAGATCCTTGGATGACATCACAACATTAAAAATGAAAAAAGAATTGTAGCAAGCTCAAAGGATCCACAGATGGCATTTTGACAGACAGACGAATGTAAACCAAGGAGCATTAGCAATGACAACACAACTGTTTTGGCAAATATTAAATAATCACAGGCACATTTCAGTCTCTACTTTTTTTTTCTATTTTTCCTCCTCTGACAGAACACACCAAAAGTCACAGCACAAAAATAGTCAAGTCCTAATCATCAGTCTTCTTTCTGTACTTCAACTAAAGTCCATTGTGAGTCCGTGTGATTTTATGCTAACTTAGCAACGTACATTCCATAACGCAGTACCAGTCAAACATTTGGAAAGGCCTTCACATTCTGTGTTTTAAATTCTTTTTCTACAGTATAAATGAAAACTGAGATCCTCCAGACGATACAGGCAACACGAACGCAATCCTTTGCTAACGTTAAAGGTGTTCTTCAAACCACAACAGTAGCCAGCTTTGCACATCTCAAGCCTTTTCAGCTTCGTAATGGGAATCAATGTCACGGAATGACTTTTGATGCTTTAATTTGATAACCTCTCGAGACCTTTTGAATTTAAAGCCGGGCCCAAACCTTTCACTGGTATTGTACTTCCTGTGACGCGGACCGAGTCGGTGTGTTGTGTAGCTATTGACACCACACACACCAAAACTGTGAATACGCCGGTTTAAAAGACACATTCACATTCGTGTTCCTTCGTTCTTTGTCATTGGAATGAAATTTCTCTTTTCCCAAGAATGTTGTCTTTGCAAGTTGCCTCTGTCTAGAGATTGTACTTTATTTAGTTTTTGGCACATGTTCAGTCTTCATTTTATATCATTGACATTCCAGATCCTTTTCTTAAGGGAGTCGAATCTTGGACAAGCCCTCTTGGCTTCAGTTCCTCTTTTCACTTTTTGTTCAATTACGCTTCAGAAACAAAACAAAAACAAACCCGTTGGCTTTATAAGTACCAAGTAATAGCGAAGCAGCGATGGGATCGGTGAGGTTATGTTGACAAATGCGTGTGTCTAAAGGTGAAGCCTCTGACTTTGAGTTTTCGAAAACAGCCGAGCAGCATTCACTGCATTTCAGAGACAAATAAAGCGCGACAGTTCAGGTATGATTAAAAATAAAATGCCGTAGGCTCCTAACCTGTTGAATGAGGCTTGTTCTGTCATTATTCACGGCAAAATTAAAGGGTCTTTAAAACCCAAATCGCTATTTCATGATTCATATGGTTTCAAATACGGGTGACCTGGTTTCAGTTTGAAAATCTATACAGTCGGGTGATTCAATGCAATGGCTGATGAAAGGTTTGCCAAAAGAGTAGCTCAGATGTGAGTGATTTCATTTGGACCGCAGACATAGAGATATAGCAAACTACCAATCGATTTAAGGAGAGCAGTAATCCATATTAAGGAGAGGTCCAGCCACCCTTATCTGCCAGACATTTTGGACCCACTATAACAGTGACTTGCAATGGTGGGTCGGGGCCCCAAGTGCTGCGGCCAGCTCGTTAAAAAAAACAAACAAACAAAAACGTTTATTATTATTATTAATTATTATTTATTATGTTTATGATTTTCAAAACAGTACTGCAGGGTTCCCGCATATAACATTTAGAAAATACAACGTCAGGAAATTACTCACTAGCTACTCTATAAACAAACACACTGCAGCTCAGCTTTTGGCTAGCATATGCCATCGCTAGCTAGCGATATGCTTTTGGCGGGATGTCAAACGCATTTGTAATGGGGTTAAAAAAAAAAACACTATTTTAAGAGGTTACTTTTAAACCCCCAAAAACTTCTAGAAAATGGCTCACAACTTTGCAACAATGCGGGTGACAGCAGTTGAGGACTTGTGAATTAGGATAGCTAAAGATATAGCTAAAAAACCAAAAAAGGGCATCGTGGGCATTTTCCAACCCAAATTATCTTCCAAACCCAATACAAGGACTTCAAAGACGATAAAATAAGTGTGGCATAGGACCATTAAGTCATGTAAAAAAAAAAAAAAAATTTTTAATCTCACTGAGATTAAAAAATTTAATTAGACTGAATCACTACTTTCTCTCTCCTGTGGTTGAGAGGAAATAAATTTCACCTGTGCTGTATGTTTGCACATAGAGCACATTTGACAATACATTTGATTTAAACTTTTATCAGCATTAACAGCCATTACACCAATTTGTCGCTCAGCTATTGTACCAGTTTTAAGATCGGTGGCCGTAGCTTCCGTGCAATCATGCTGAGCAGCTGTTATTCAAAAACAACCTCCTTTCACACCAATAAAATGTAACACCAACGTCAAAGTCATACCGTGCATCAGATGTGCCTGTCCAACTTCATGCGCACAGAATAATGCAATTATCTGAGCTATTATGGTTGACTTGTGCTGCATCAACTGCAGGTTCAAACTCCACGCGTTCAAAATACTTACCCTACCCTTTTATGACAGGAATTGCTGACAACCTTTATGGGTTTTTATCAATCAACAACACTGTAAGCTGAGAAAGTAGGGCACACATGGCTCGTTGCCTTGGCTCGACATGTGCAGTGTATCTCTTTACATCGACGGGGGGGCGTGGGTGGAGGGGGGGGGGGGGGGGGGTGCGGG
>CAAKHF010007466.1:9152-20156 GCA_901007745.1 Hippocampus kuda
CGCGTGTGTGTGTGTGTGTGTGTGTGTGTGTGTGTGTGTGTGTGTGTGTGTGTGTGTGTGTGTGTGTGTGTGTGTGTGTGTGTGTGTGTGTAAGACTGCAGGTTCACGTCCGCTATGTCCACTAAGAGACTTGAAGCATACGACAATCAGCTGATCTATACTTGCAAGGTCAACAATCCTTCGTGTATTCAGACGGGCACTAATGAGGCCGACCTTTGCCAAGGCCAAACATGTCCATCTTGACAGGAAGGGAAAAAAACCCCACAATGAATCCATTCTGATTCTGTAGGTGGCGCTAATGCTCATTACAAGGATTTGAGTTTTCTTATTCTAACCTGGCATGACTAACACCTCCTTTTTGGTCTTTTGAAAAGGGTTCCAAATTAATTTTAAAAATATGTATAAATGGATTTTCACAGGGAAAGAAATTCCATTCCAGACCTGTAAATGATCGTAGTGGCCCTTAGAAGGCGGTGCCACTTTTTATTTCTCCACAGATATGGCAAGGCCCTGATGTAACACCTCCTCATTCGTCTTCTCAAAATAATTGTCTCTGATTTGTACTGGTCATGCAGTTCCAGTCCAGTCGTGTAGGAGATGGTAATGTTCTCAAGGTGGTGGGCTTTTTTTTTTTTCCCACAGCTCTGCTACAGCGCAGATACAAGCAGACTAGCATTCCGCATTTGGTAACTTTAACTGAAAAATCAGATTGGCAGGATTTGCATTTTTGGGAGTTCTAATCCAATCCACCAGGTGATGGTAATGCTCTCACCCAAAATGTTGGGACACTTTTTCCCCATAATCGAGTGGTCCCTGATGCCAGTGAAGTGTAACACCTCCTCATTTGGCACTCTACTAGTGTTCCACATTGAGAAATCAGGATTTACATTGGCAACACTATTTCACTCCAGTTCTGTTGGTGGCCATTAAAAGTATTTATCACAAGTCGTTTTGTGCATGGAAACAGAATGTCGGTGATCTCATTGCACTTTTTCTGGCAGCTCGGAAGACAGACGGGAACCGAGCGAGCACGAGGGAGCGTTCGCTGGCTTACGCCGCTAAGCAAAGAGCATTATAGCGCTTGAAGTCTAAAAGTAGATGCCGCGCTTTGTAATGCTCAGGAGTGGAAACATGGAAGATGATTTATTCAGCTTTTTTTTTTTTTTCAATTCATCTGTGAGCCTTTCAAGCCTCCATCTGGGCCCTGGGAAGATGCAGAAAAATACCCATAAGAATCCTGGGCCTCTGTTTATTGGCCTTGGTAATGCTTGTTGTCTTTTAGCTGTGCTCTTGAGTCGAGTGGATGTGTCCGTGTTGGTCCAATGTGACCGTATGGCTTGTCATATTCGCGGTGACTTCAAATATATAGCTTTGACACTTTAATAATTTAAATGCAATGATCCACCTGGTCAAAAGTCAGGCCTTCAAAATAAAAGCACACAGTACATTAACGCAGTTTCAATGCAATTTGGCCACAAGGTGTGTTATTCAACAGTCACACTCAATAAGCAAGCATAAATCAGCTAAATCAGTCCCCACAGGGCCAAATATAGCGTGGTGAAACTCTTTTTATACTGGTGCGTTTTTATTTTGAAGGCCAAATTTTTGATGAGACACTTTGCCCCAACTTTGCTGAGTGTTGCCGAGCAGGCTTGTTATTGCCTTGAGTTGTTCATAAAAGCTCGCAATGTGGCGTAAGCCGTGCCCTATGTTGAACCTTTCAACACAGTCCGGCAGCAAATTCGGAGTGATGGTCATTTGTTCAAGAGGGCAAGAAACATGATATAGAATTCAAGAAGGAATGGCTCATCTATCTCCCCTTCTCGAGGTATACACCATCAAGAGTCTTCACTAAAGGTAAAAATGTTCCTTTAGCCACTTTATTAGTCCGTTTTTTTAATTAATTAATTTTTTATTTCACACTGTATACAAAGCAACAGTTATTTTCTATAGTGCTTTTTTTTTTTTTGTTCTTATTTTTGGGTGTCTGAAACGGATTAGCTCAATTTACTTTATCTCCCATTAGAATTGTTGCTTTGGTTTTACTACAATTCGGTATTGGCAACAGATTCATCACAAAAACCAAGATTTCACTGTCTTGGCTTCAGGCCTATTAACTTTGCCAGGGCTGCTCAAAAAAGATCATATTGTACATTTATGAACACAAAAATAACATTGATAATCATAGCTTGTATTTATACAGCACCTTTCAAGGGATCCAATGACGCTTAGCAATAACTCAGGGAGGTATTTAAAATGTTGAGCATTTTATGTGACGATGACTCATCACTGGGGGTGCAACCTTCAAGCCACTGACTACAGTGTCACTTTGTATTTATTTATTTTTTTACATATAGTGGCTGACATTCCATTTGCTGTCCACTCAGGAAAAAAAAGAGTGTAAGTACTTGGACCTCCCCTCCCCATCCTCTTCCGCACCCCCTCGAGGGAGCGTGGCATATGGCGGAGGCACATTGAGGTGTCCTCTCCGTGCCTGATCGTTGTGTAGCCAAGCATCAGATGCTCACTTCACAGGACAACGGCGCACTTTGAGGCACGCTGGGCATCCATGAAGAGGCATTCTGCTTGCAACACGGTGGCCCACTCTCTCTATTATTAGCCATCCATTACCGGTTTCTTGCTTGGTGCAGATCTTGGCTGCAGTTGTCAGTTGCGCAATGAACTGGAAGCGATAACATACAGTAATATATTGTGGATGAAATATTTGATTGCACAGTCGATTGAGATGACTGGGATTTGATTTTGACTTTGTAGATCCTCACAATAGATGGTCTCAAATGGAAAAAAAAAAGCTTAACAAAATGTGCTGGTTTTATGAACCCTTTCATGCACCAATAATGACAACCTGTAACCTGGAAACATGATAAACTGTCCACTGTAGTAACCGCTGCCCCTGAAAGGGTTAATTAACCTTTGCAAAAGAACCATTCAAGCCATTCAGCAATTCTTCCAATGATAAATCCTGATTGACCGTTGCTGTAATTATGCAAATGTTTTTTGTTGTCCAGGCTCCAAAAGCAATCCGCTTCAGTTAAAATTGTCCAGGCTCTATTTGAGAAACCAGAGGACAATTTCACTCAAGCATCATCTTTGTGGTGACTTCGAAAATCTGCACCCTTAAAATATCACTTTATCACTTATCACACCCAATATATCTTATCATGTGGCCTTTTGTGTATAAAACATTCAAATGATTGCACCTTAAAAGATTCTTCATCTACCACTAGAGGGAGTCCACTTTGAGAATCCCTGTTGTACAGCAAAGGGTGAACGCGATGTCATTGTTATCGCCGCATTTTTGTTTTTAATTGACAGTTCCTTTTGCTTTTAAACTGCGTCGTCCCTTTTAAGTGCACGCGCCGCCGCTCGCCTCCCACTCGAACCCTTAAGGCGCTCCTCTTCCCCCTCGTTTCCCATTGACGTATCTCTAATAAGCAACGCTAATTAGTCGGGCTTCAAAAAAACAATCAGATTTTGCTGTTTTGCTGTCAGACTTTGGTACTGTGAAAGTGACATAATGGGCCGAGCAGCCATTAAAAAAAAGTGTTTTGAACAGCCTGTCAGCTCTCACTGATAACATTTCTGCACGCGTTTACTACTTGACACTTATTATACTGGGACATTGTGTAAATGTTACGCTATAATAAGTGGCCAAAGCTGGATATTTGAGAGTACAACCCTTGTGACAAGCCAATCTCAAATGATCTCTTCCCATTCAAACGAATGGAATTGCTATTAATCCATCCCAGCCTTCAAAAAATGTTTTATGTATTTTTTCCTCTTTAATTTCATGGAGAAAAATAGTGCTCCATAATATTGTATTTCTTAAAAACAAATATTAATGATATAAGTTTTTGTTACATCACCTCAATTGAATGCTGCTCCTTTCTGGTGTGCCTTGGCCACCCTGGGGTGTGTGTGTGTGTCGGGGGGGGGGGTTAATGTAAGGCAGACATTATGAATCACGCTTGCGTTCTCGGCAGTCCTTACCTCTTTACAACAGCTAATCAGATTGCAGTGAGGTGTGTCCTGCCTCAAATACAAATGTGACTCATAACGTCTCAACTGCACTTCATCACTATGACGCTAATGTTAGTCGTTCTACGCAAAGGACAAAGAATATATTACTGGGAGTACTGGTATAATGTCTGTCTATATGTTGTGGCACCATTTGTGTTCAGTCTGTTGCTTCAAAGGTTTTAGCACTGCAACATAGATGCTGACTAGCGTTAGCATTAAGCTAGCGGGCAGAAAGTCAAAGCTGTGGCTGTTTTACATTCACAATGAGCCATTGTCTTTGTTTTATGTTTAGTTGTAGAACCAAAGGTAACATTTTTTGTATTTTCTGTAGATTTTGAATGTGCCCTATTGACTTTTAGAAAAAGTAGCTAGAATGCATGAGTGTTCAATCATCTTTTAAGTAACACAATCTCTTTTGAGAAGAACATCTGGCCCAAATTGGCCCACGTGCGAAACATTTGAGGAGGGGGACGAAGATGATGATGAAGACTGGACCTAATCCACGGCCTGGATTCTCGGGAGGTTGCAAGTCAGAGTTTGCTGGGCGGTCGGCCCATCTGCCTTGCTGGCACCGCTCACTCCGTTGCAAGATGCAAGTTAGCGAGGATGCTAATGGTGATTTGCGGTGATGGTAAATGGACTGGCGTTCATTGTTTTGTGGCGAGTGCTAAAAATAGATCCAGTGTGGCTCTGTTCGCGCTGACTGGCAGATTGAGATTGTTTCTCACTCTTGGTGGAGAATACACAAGCACACATTCACTCAGATTGGGCAGGTGTTATGTTGTGGTCCTCAAATAAGAACGTATCAGCGATGTGAAGTTTACCTTCACAATTCAAGACAAAAAGTCAGCCCAATGATGGCTCTTATCTTGAAAAAAAAAAAACCTCAAGACTTTTTTTTTTGTGTATGTTCCTCGGCTCAATAAAGATTCAGAAAATCTGTGAAAGAAAGTCAGACAGCATCCAAACTGTGAATGTTGCCATTCTGAATGTTTTCTGGTGGGTAAGGAGTTTTTTTAATGGTTTCTTCGGCGCTTTGTTAGGATTTTGACAAGTCCAAGGGACCGCTTGGGATAAGAGTGTTGAGCAGAGCACAATTCGCCCTGAGCTTATTTTTGTAAACCTGGCAAGGAAGACAGCGGGGGTAAACAGGAGGTTTGCACTTGCGGAGAGGGTGGTAAAAATCACAATTTTCCAGGAGGCTTAAAAAAAAAAAAAAAAAAACTTTGCTTTCTCTGAAACAACTTGTGGGGATGCGATGTGCCAAGAGGCAAGAGACTCACACTTTCCTCAAGCTGAAAGGTTGTTAATTGGTGTTCATCGCACTTTCAACATCAGTCACTGCTCTAAATTTAAATATGTGGATAAAAGTGTGAAAGAAGTTGGCGAGGAAAAGTTCTGGTCTGCGGTGGATTTGACACCTTTTGTGTCAAAGCTTGCTATCGTCTCGCGCTGTGAAACTCACAACAGTCCAAAGGTGCGAGTAGCATGCTCTTCCAAGAACATTAATGCCGCGATTGAAAAATGTAAAGTGGATGATTCACAGCACCTCTCGGAGCAACATTAAATTCAGCGTCCAGAGTTATTGGTTTGGGCTTAGGTTCCTGTCAGCGGCCCAACTTCGTTAATCACCAACTCTTTTGATTTAGTGGTGTGACCTGAAGCCCGTGCATCCCGCTCATTACGGGATGCCGACATATGGAGATTTTGCTCGCAAGCAGTTTTCCTCAAGAGCGCCTATGCCAACAAATACTATTCTGGCATTGAACCAAAATGTTATGTCCTCCGTGACGGGAGCATAACGTTATAATGTCAAAATTAAAACTGAGGGTTTGATGATCGAGGGGACATGCAAAAGTTCGAAGGTGCATGACTTATGATTGCAAACGTTTTTGCCAGTCCGGGATGCAGATGAGTCAGATTTGGTGTCAATACGCTCCCGGAAATGGCCCCGCTAATATGGCTGCCTCCAACCGAAACGGCAGAATTCATGTGTCAGAGAGGGAGTGTGTTCTTGAGATGTTTTTGTGGGTCAACCTGGTGACCAAATTTCATGCGGCCGAGTGCAAGTGGCTTGTGGGTCTAAATTTTGAAAATGATCCAGGTCACACGAATGAGCCATTTTAGGCTCGTTTTGGTATTGTGAACACCTCAAGTTGTAAAGTGAACATATTTGATATGCTTTTTTTGTGGGCTGCGTTAAGTGATGCGGTGGGTTGGATTTGGCCTGTGGGCCTTGAGCTCGACTATGAAACACCAAAATATGGAAAAATATTAAAAAAAAAAAAAAAAAACTTAAGATGTGACTCCATGGATGTCAAAATATGCAGGGGTTGTCTCATTTGAAGTTTTAATAGCACCAGTCACCATTAGATGGCAGACATGTCTACATGTCTTCTTTACAATGACATTGGGTGAGTAGGCCAAATATTTTTTTTTGCAGATTTGAAATGACATGCAGGACAAATGAAGACCTTCAATATTATTCTTATTATTTTGAGTGAGTTGATTTTTGGGAAAACATTTACCAAATTATTTTTTGCACCTTTTGTTGGTTTATTGTGAGGCAGTTTTTGTCCTTGAATAGTAATGTTTATGCAAAAGAGCCTTTTGTGCTGGGAAAAAAAAAATCTGGATGTTATTTTTTTGCTTCAAACACTCGTTGGGTTAGGACAGTGACCTTTTATACTTACAATGAAAAATGTATCACAAAATGAAATGAGCAAGTATTTTGAATTTATTTTACTTCATATTTAAAACAGCATTTTTGTCATAAATCTAGTTCAGAAATATATGGTCCTATGTGGTCCCCCGGTAGCACTGATGAAAAATTGTGGCCTATTTACGTTGGCCATCCCTGCACTAGAGGTCCAGCGAGGAGTATTGATGAGGTCATCCAATAACATAGCCCAATCTAGCTCTTATGTAAGAAAAGATGTCATGAATGACGTGCACTTTGAATAGTCATGAGCAGTTTTATGTCCCCCCCGTTTCTGTTGCCTCAAATTGTTTGACAATCATTTGAAAGCTGGATTAAAAATGGCTTGGTGCAAAAACAAATTTCTCATCATCCAGTTGTAAAGACTTAATTATGTTCCCATTAGTAATACGCGCCTCAAACAATAAGGCTTGGAATAAACAGTAATCGGCAATTATTTCCGTGGCTTTTTTGCCCCCCATTCGTTGCTATTTCTGGTGGCAAAGCTCGGCTAACGAAACGGTGCATCACCCAGGCTTGGGCAAGCTCAACCCCGACACCTCGCATGGGGCTTTGTAAGAAGTAGAAAGCACGCCGGCCGTGATAATAATGCCATGGTCTGCTGGCAATTCAACTGGGCCTGCCTGTATGAATCGGAATTGTGTTCTACAAGATGGAAAAAAATGTCAATCAGGTTCTGTGGTGGACAATTAGAGTCAGGATTTTATTTTTTTACTTCCAGCTATCATCATCATTATGTTCACATTTGGTCTCTGTTGGTCTGTGACAGTGATTCTAAACCAATATTTCACTAATTGTAGTTTCACTCTAAATGATTGTTTAATCACAACAAATACAACGTGATTTGAGGTAGAAGTGACCCGACTTAGGAGTCATTCAAATGATTTTTAGATTTTGACTTGCGATATACTGTAAGCACTTTATGGTGATGGTGAATTCAACTCAACTCACTTCACCATACTTTTGGCAAACAGTGAACAATTCCCCAAAATGAGGCTTCAAGCTGTTTATGGCCACTCCCAGTTCAGGTTTATTTAAGAAAATAAACCTAAAACAAAGAGAATTACATCTTGTGTATTTAAAACGACCATAGCTTCACCTTTCTGTACACGAGCTTAATGCTAATGCTGATTAGCATCTGTGTTGCGCTGCTTTCACCCTTGAAGCAATGTATTGAAAACAAATGGCGCAGCAATCACATGTACACTGACAATATCACAGTGCTGACATTCCTGTATTGTTTATCCTTTGCCGCTTTGATGATCTGAGAAGGTCTTGAGGTGTTATGAATCCCAAAGCAGGAGGAGCAGCATTCAGTTGATGAAATATGACAAAAATGGTTTAATCCTATTTAATTGTCAGAAGTATATTACTGTATAAGGTACAATTTTATAGAGTGCTATTTTTTTCCCCTCATTAAAATGCACAGAATTTTTATAGGTTTTTTTTGAGGTGTATTGGGGCTGCTGGAATGCATGCTTTCAGATGTGTGTGGCCATGGAAAACTTTGATGTCGTATCTCAAGGCACCACTTTTTTTTTTTTGTTCGTCTTTCTATGCCATTGACTTAAAGTGACAGGCAAAACAATGAAATGCTCTTCCATTACATGTCAGAAAATGGAGCAAACCTGCGTATGCGCCTTTCGCCATTCACGCATGCCGAATTAAAAAATAGAATAATGATTCAGTTCAAATCACAGATAAATGAAAGGGAAGTCAAACAGCTCTCCATTAAATTCAGTACAAATATCTTGCAGGAATTTTTTTTTTTTTTTATATATACAAGTGAGCTGTACTTTGGCAGTAATTCTTGGGCGTAGCTTTCACGGTAGCCTGTGTATTTAGGGCGCCACGTACGTGACTCACACTTTAAGAATCAATGGTCTGGAGAAAAAAATAGACCTCCGTTCCTGTAGATGTATGGCTCACTGCTCAATACTTTTATCTATGAGAGTGTTGCTTTGTGCGATTCATGGACAGACTTTGATTTTTACCGGTTGCTTTTCTTTCCTCAATTACATTTGCTGGCCATTAGTAGCGTGATTCAAAGGCCTCTGTGGAACAAACTGTCACCCGATCACACCATTATTATTCCCTGATTAAATTCATGCTTGGGGTGTGGGGGGGCTCCCAAGTCACTCACGCTCTATTAAGAAGATTGAGTGTCCGTGTTTAACACGATCTAATGGATGGGTGAATTACGCCCCGGCTATTAATGTTTAATACGTAATTGAATGTTCTACATGGCCAAACTTGTTTACCGGGATAATTGATGCTTATGTTGTGCCGTTTGTCTGCGACACACACGTAGACGTGCACACTCGCACGCGCACGCAGAGGCAGGAATAGAAATCCAAGTGATGGGAGTTTTGATACTTTACTTCATGGCGTTTGGAGAGCACCCGTTGCAAACCACGGCAGTCAAAAAAGTAGACAGCTTTGACGCGTGATGTTCCGAGTTGGAGCTTCGACTTGCGGTTCCTCCGGAGACCCTCCGGGAAGGCCGCCGCCGCATGCAACCATCTGCAGCTGCAGCCTACAGGCAAAACACAGCGTGTGTTGGAAATAAATGGGCACATATCTGGTCTGGGTAGCACAAAGTTGGCGGCCTTGGTACCCCGCTAGTTAGGGATGCATCTACGCAAGATTATGCAAGACTATGAAAGGTTGCGCCAAGATACCACATCGTGGTGATGGGACACGACCACCGCCTACTTGACCGGGATGGAAGTCCGAAATGCACTAAGCCTGAATTTATGGTCTCATTATCCGTCATACTGGAGCTAGAAAGAATATCATTGCTTGCATTGCATGTCCACAGTCCCAGATTTTATTTACCGTATTGTCGCGAATATAAGACGGTGTTTTTAGCATTGAAATCAGACTGAAAAAGTGGGGGTCGTCTTATATTCGGGGTCTAAACAGTATACCCATTCACAACGCAAGATGGCGCCAGATATCATTGAAGCGAATGCTGAACTTGACTTCCCAGGCCAAAGTGAACCCCTGTCACGAATAATAAAAATAAAAATAGCGGTAGCACGAAGAAGAAAAATAAAAAAATAGCGGTAAGAAGGAAAAGAGAAGAAAATAATAGAAGAGATAACAGAACATGGATAAACATAGTGACAATCTGGAGAAAAGTGGGTCAAAGATCGGCCAGGTTAACCAGCAGCTGAGGAGAAGTTCATTCATTCATTCATTCATTCATCTTCCGAACCGCTTCATCCTCACTAGGGTCGCGGGGGGTGCTGGAGCCTATCCCAGCTGTCATCGGGCAGTAGGCGGGGGACACCCTGAATTGGTTGCCAGCCAATCGCATGAGGAGAAGTTATGATGTCATTTACATTTCAAAAACCAGAAGCCATTCATTTATGAATGTGATTGCACTTTAGATTTGAATGAGGCAAAATAACATGCTTGATTATAAGAATAAGAATAAGAATAAGAAAACCTTTATTAGTCTCACAATGGAGAAATTCCCAATTCACAGCAGCAAAGTTATGAAAGGAAGAAGTAGAACAACAAAATATAGGAGCTGCTGGAAAGGCAGCCACTCTCGCGGCGCCATTTTGAAGTCAAAATAACAAAAATAACACAACACATAGAACACAGACAATCGTGCAATCTTCACCACTTTTCTGCATACACTTTGTTGTCTGAAGCAGTTATAATAACAATATATTTGAGAGAAAACTCAAATATATTGTTATAATCATTTGTTTCAGATGTACTGTAATTATTTTCTGTATAAAAATGAATTTGGTGTTCAAAAAGTCTTTTTTCAAACTTAAGTCTTGAAAAAGAGGGGGTCGTCTTATATTCGAGCCAATACGGTATTCCTATTTTTATTTTTTTTGCGGACAGTTCACAGTTGTATTCTGGTTGCAATGAAGTTTGCTGTATTTCTAGGAGGACTTCACATCTCGACACTAAATTGGTGTTGCAGTCTTGAATTCCTGGCATCACAGATATTTTGTGGGGCACTGTTTTTTTTTTCTCTGTAGGACTTCACATCTCAACCTGGGCCAAAATGAATATTGTGGTTATGAATTCTCATATCGAGTACCCTGACTCATTGGAGCCCTGGTTGTGGATGCATCGTGGTCTTTTTTGACCGGTCCAGGCATGTCAAAACGATGACCTGTCGACTCCGACTCCCTGCCCTGACTGTTGATGCATCATGGTTGATCCACTCTTACACTCGCGATCAGTCATCATTTGGATGATTTACCAATAATTGA
>CAAKHF010007467.1:0-25100 GCA_901007745.1 Hippocampus kuda
CCCCCCCTTAGATTTACTCAAAAATAAGTAAAATAATCAGACACAGAAGTAATTGATGTGTTTTTCGCCTCTGGTATGTAAATCAGCGAACAAGGATGAGAAACACTTACAATTACAAAGTGTTTCATTTTTATTTGCCCAAAGTGATGTTAGCTTTGTGATCTGTGTTTTGTTGACTCCACGACAAACAAAGAGGAACTTGACAAGGAATACATCATTCAGACTCTTATCTTTTGGTTTTTCTTTTTTTTAATTTTTTTTTAAATTAATCGTAACGTGCGAGCAACATACAAACTACGCAGAACAGTAATTGCCGTTTTGGAGATGTTCGGCTCTCACCTCGCTTGGCCCAAAAACGAGGAATATGTGTCTCAAGATTATTTTCTGTTGCACTTATTCTGGTCAGTGTATCAGCTGACTTTGGGCCAAAGGTAGACCACACCCAAGACTGGTCACCAGTCTACAACTATTCATACTGAAAAAACAAAACAAAACAAAACAAAACAAAAAAAAATCACTGGCAGCGGATGGCAGAGGCACTCGCTGCCCTGACACTCATCTTTCTTGGATGTTCCTCTCGGGAGGCTCCCCTGACCGTTTCTAGAAAGCGTCTCTTTTCTAAAAACTGGGTTTCTAACACTCAAGTCAAATATGTTCTTTTTGACAGAACTTTTCTTTGTTTTATATCGAAATTAGTTCTGGATCAATTGAATGCAGGAGGAGGACTGTAAATATTCCCAAATGTCCAAATATAGCCAAAATGTCATTTATTTTGAAATCTATCAAGTGAAGAAAAAAAAAATCTACACCTGATGGATTAAAAGAGAGCTCGCGCAGAATTGATCGCAGTTAGAAGCTCTCCTTTGACTGTTCAATTTGAACTATTTCACAGGGTACTCTGATATTGGGTACGCTACACAAAAATTGCAATCCGCTTTTATTTTATTTTATTGTTATTATTATTTAACTTTTTCATGGTTAGTGCATCAAATTCAAGCTTCAAATTCAAAGTAAGCTGCATTAATTTCTTGTCCGTCAGAAGTCTCCAATAACATCACAAAATAGTTGCTCGAGGGGTTGGAAAATTTGATGAATACAGTCACGCAAGTTGGCTGTACTCGGGGGGGCCGCTCACTTCGTCTCATGCCCTCGGTCGTCATAGTAACAAAAGAAAGCATTTGCATGAAAATGACCCTTCCCTGATTCCGACAAGCGTTACAAGTGGCTATCCCGAATGTTTTGATTCCTAATCCTTCGTGTGTTTTGACAGAAGAACGTCAAAGGTCTTTTCGAAAAACAGAGGTACAGAAAACGGACAGATGGACGTCTTCCTAAATGTTTGTCCTGAGCCATGAAACGTACACTTGGAAGGTGATGTTCTCAATAAATACCCGCGTTGTAAACGCTTTCGGTCCGCGAGCCAAGTATGTGGCGATAATCATCCACTCGCAGCCATGACACCACCGTTCATGATGTACTTCTTGCTGAGACAAATAACAGAGGCGGGAGGGGGTCGCCGAGTGACCTCCTGAATGGTTGTTTTGGGATTAGTCCCGTTCAGCACTTCCCTCCGAGTGGCCAATAGATTGGTACTTCCAGAAATGAGTCACTCGAAAATGATCATCGGGCCGCCGTCGCCATGTACCGTATGATAATGGATAACCATTACAACCCACACACACGCAAGCATACGGCTCCTCAGCATCACTTGAAATATGATGCATGCAGTACGCTTAGCGAGCACTTAATGTCCAAAAGTGGCACCTTTGCTGAGATTTACAAGACGGGCGACAGGAAGGTGACGGTGGCATGAAAGGTGGGGTTAAAAACGACGCTGCGTCAATAATTATCTCATTTTATTTACGAGGATGAACGCCTTTTTAGATGAGGTTAGAGAAGCGCCCTCTCTATTGTCTGCCTTATTCTGGAGCCCCATCCTCCTTACTGATGGTTCTTTTTCTTCTTTTTTTTTTCTCCCCGGTCCCTCAATCGGTGGCAGGATCAATCTCATTTCTTAAAGGATTAGGCCTCCGCTCATAAAAATCTATTTTAATTACCCAACACACAGGTAAACAAAGCGGTTCCCAGGTATGGATCTTGGCGAGAGCATGGCGGAGTGTGCCACCTCCCAGGTTTAACCTCTGGGTCACACTGAAAGAAACAAAATGATTAGCGTCGTTGACCCACATTATTGCGTTTGCAGAGGCGATAGATATATATCTATTTTTTTTTCTCTCTCCGTGATGAGATCTGGCAACATCAGCAGAGAGTTGTCGTTTCGGGATCAGATCAGCAGTCTCTACATCTTGTACTTTGCTATGATTGTGTTTTAGTAAAACATACTTAATTAAATAGCATGAAAGAAATGAAACCGTTTTGTCGCTTCTTTTTGCTTTGAGTGGACGGTGTGCTGCTCATTCTGCTGTGTGCGTTTTGTGTCACCAGGGAGGGGCCTAACTATTGCTTTAAAGGGATATAAAACTGACACGGATTCATCATATCTGTAGCGTACCAGCGCCAAATACGTTTTCTAGTACCTCAAAATTCTCTGCTCTAATGTAAAGCACGGTACAGCACAAAAAAAAAACAATAGGCGTGCCCTCCCAGGATCTTCTGATCAAGCCAAAGCAGTAACAAATGTCCTTACTGTTTTTATAGTGCAATAATTCTGACTTCAACTTCAACCAAAAAAACTGTTGTTTTACTTTCCACAATGTTTTTTTTTTTTAATAGATAGGTTATTCCTTCTCCATCCCCAAAGACTCAAAATTGCCCATTAGTGTGGATGCTTCCACTGGTCAACAGCACATTTTAATGGTTTTATGTGTCCCTGAATGTATTTTGGACGCTGATTTAAAAAATGCCTTTCCTTTTTTTCCTAGCACATCATGTTATTGAGTTATTCCCATTTTTTTTTTCAAGTGCGACCTATAAAAGCTTGTGCAATACGGATTTTACCGATACATTGCGATTTATAGCTATGACATTTCGGAAAAGAATTCCACCTGTTGCCGAACCTAATGTGCTAGAGGAAAAACGAGGGCAGATTATGAAGCCGTGCAAAAAAAAAAAAAAAAAATCAAGAAAAATCTCTGATTAAAATATATATACAGTATATATGAACATATAATCTGTTGACCAGTGTTATTTTTCTTATGCAGAAAATCGCTATGGATAAATGGATGGATGCAATATTTTGTGAATTTGAGAATCTTTCATTTATTTGTGAATGTACAGTTTTACTAGCAATGTTCATTTTTTTGTTACATTTTCCGGTTACACAAAAGAACCTAACCATGATATATGCAGTATTTTTCCTCTAACAAACACAAAGGTGTGCGTGGTGTAGAACATATCAAACGGTTGGACTGGAACAAAATTGGCTTTATTTCCACCCCAAAATGCTTTCTGAAAGTTTTTCTTCACAGTGAAAGAAATGATACATTAGTGGCCATATTAGCGGTCTTCACCGATGTTTATTTTTCAGCAATAAATTTTTTTAAAAAAATCCTGTTTGTTTCAGCAGGCCAAAGATTTCCAGTGGGTGTGGTGGTGTGTTTGCGTACTGGGGATGTCCAGGGCTGTCTTTAAAGGAAGTAACCCGGCGTTCGAGCCATGAGATTAGCCATGCTGCACTAGTCACAGGAAATGGAGGCGCTGACAGACAGAGCATCACACCCCCACCTACTATTTACACGCACCTAAGGCACAATTCCTCTCTATTTCGTCTCGCAACGCCAAACAAAGCCATGCACAATTTCCTTGATCCCGAGCATTTGTTTAACTGCGCCCTACCTATTTAACCCACCCACTCACATGTCTGTCTTGTCCAAGCAAATTTACAGAGACGGTGTCTTAAATCTTTTGTTGTGATTCTACGGCTGGCAGCGATTGACGGTGTGAGTGTTTTAATCACATTTGCGGCTAAAAAAAGATGTGTGCAGCTTGTAAAACATGCTAAGAAGCAGATAAGAGTATTATTGAAAATGACACCAATTTGTGTATTTGTTAAAATGTGCTTCGTGTTGAAAGAGGAGGGAGGAGGGGTGAGAGGAGCTCCAATGAAATGCATTGGGGAAAAAGAATGAGCCAAATACACTTTGTCAAACAGACAATAAGCACACCTCAGGAATACATAGGATATAATCATGAGCGTTGCTGAGAAGTTATGATAGGATCGAAGTTTTTTCGTAAAAAAATATGGAAATGAGTGGCTTTGAGGACAACTAGTTTGAACAGAAATTCCTGGGCTGTCTACAGTGCGTTGACTTGCCAACCACAGACAAACCAAATCAGAAAATGAGGTAAAAGTTGAATTCATATGTTGCCTCTAAATCATGAAATCATAGACCTGCAGAAGTGTGTCCATTTTTTAATGTGAAGAAAATGTCTTGAACGCCTACTTGTAATGCGGACGTTTTTGTCATGTCAGTAGTGGCCAAGATGTCCTGAATAAGGTGATGGTTTGACATTGGAATAGTTTGCAATTACTAATGTGGAAATTTTAGCATGTCATGTGGAATAGTTGTACAAAGAAATATTAGTGCAAAATATGTGTGAATGCATTTCAGCATGTGAATTTCATTTGTTCCATTTCTAAAGTTGTTTTTCAATTTACTCGGACAGTGGACCCTTACACAATCATGGTTTGGCACCCACGGGGTCACCTATTTGTGGATCATTTATTTATTTATTATTGGGAGTGTCAAAACTTTAAAAAATATATATTTTAAATATTTTTTGTTTGTTGTTGTTTTTTTTCGGTTATGGGCAACCCTTGTTTTTCATGGAAGAATTATAAACGGATTGTTGCTGTTTGCGGGTTGGCCCTATCCACTGTATGTCAATCCTGAAAACTGAAAAGTCATGAATCGGTTCCAGCACCCCAATAACCACAACAATGACAAAGATAGAAATGAAGAAAAATAGCATTACGTTGTAAAAAAAAAAATCAGAATAAAAAGAAATGAACTATATTTTTGAACTGAGCCAAATGTCAAACATGCTCACATGCACACCGTTGTATCTGTGTGTTGTGAGGCCTCGTGAATGATGTTAAGACCCTAGTTCAGCAGCTATATCAGTGTGAGGATCTCCGTCATGCTCCCTGCAAGCGTTTTCATTTTCTATTTGTGTAGAATCAGTCCGGACATCTCTAGTGGGAGCATTCACACCATTTTTCTGAGAGCGATAGTGTGGTATGACATTTTCACCTGTCAACCAGGGAGAAAATGAGACTCTTTGTACGGTGTATGTATCTAGTTTGTCTGACTAAATTTAGCGACACTGTTAACAAAAGCTTTGTGGATCGTCTCATGATATTTTGGATTTGTCTAGCGCCAGTAAACTTGTCAAAGCCGATCTTCTGATGATTCCGCTGATTGGAGTTTGATGGTCACGCCGTGATGTTAAAGAGCATGTATTACCATGGATATTAGATTTTTTTTTTCTCAAAAAAGATGCTGACATGTGTCAAGTATCTTTATATTGCCAATGCAAGCTGTCATCTTTACAGCAGCCAAGCACCGGCAGCCCTTACTGTCTTTGAATTAGTGACAGCTCATTTCTTCGGGTCAGCGCTCAAGAAGCTGAGACTTTGAACTCACTCTGTTTACTTCCCTCATCTGTTGTTGTTTTTGCTTTTGACAGACTAGTTGTCATCATGGTGAGCTGAGGAGGAGCTCACATTCGACTTCAAAGTGCATTTGGATCCCGCGTCGGTTTTCTTTGGAGGGAAAAGTGAGCAATGGAGAGACATTTTGGTCTCTTTTTAGAACTTCTGAAATTCAATGCTCTTTTTTTTTTTTTTTTTTTTACTAGTGACATACTGTCAGGCGAAGACAGTTCTAGTTCTCATTTTTCAAATTTATTGAATTATAGTTATATTAAACGATGCATATGCCACACTTCTGTTTTATTTTTGACACTCAAAGACCATCCATATAATATTGAAAGATATAAAGTGTATAAAAAGATTAGAATTGTGATTATATTTCCATTTATAATGCAGATTTAAGAGTCAGTATGCTTGCTATGTTGTCCTTGCACTGATCCGTTTCTTATGATGCCCAAAGTTGTCCACTAAAATCACGCACATCACAGGGCGTTTCAGTACTCTTTCAGTTGTGCATACAGTATATATGAGAGCGTTTCAGTAGCATGTCTGAGAGCAATTTAAGTAGTGTTTTAGAGAATTTCAGTTGTGAGTCTATTATGTTTTTGGTCAACTTTCCACTTCTTTATGGAAATATAAAACTTTAAATGGGATTTTACAGTATCGGCAATATACTGTGTACAACAACCAAAACAGCAAATGACCACACAACAAGGCGGATGGCAGGAAGCAAGCAGTAAGCCTGTGCTAACCATGTGATGTTACACTAGACCAGTGGCGCTTAACCTGGGTTCGATCGAACCCCAGGGGTTCGGTGAATCAGTCTCAGGGGTTCGACGGAGCCTCTGCCATGGAGGTTAAGACATACGCGACTCAACATGTCAATTAGTTACGGCACGCTCGTTTGGCCATCACTGGCTGCAGATGAGCACATTACATTGCTTGACCAATCAGTGCTGCGGGAAATTTAGTTCGCTCAGCAGTCAACGTGTGACTGTCATGAAAGGACGTTGTGTGATTTTTATTTTTTTTTAAATTTTTTTTAGAATGTTTTAATACATTCTAACGATGTCGAGCAAAAACAGTGGTCGGACGAATATGTACCACATGGATTCTCATGCATCACGGAAACGTGATGGGACTCGGCGTCCTATCTGCAAGATTTGTCATGCCAAGTTGAGCAACTCTATTCTTTTTTCATTCATTCATCTTCCGAACCGCTTTATCCTCACTAGGGTCGCGGGGGGTGCTGGAGCCTATCCCAGCTGTCTTCGGGCAGTAGGCGGGGGACACCCTGAATTGGTTGCCAGCCAATCGCAGGGCACAACTCTATTCTTGCACCGGCAAAACTGAAGGAACACTTCTTGAATCCGATTTTTATTGTTCAGTAATGAAGGGTTCGGTGAACGTGCATATGAACTGGTTGGGTTCGGTACCTCTAACAAGGTTAAGAACCACTGCACTAGGCTGTAGTGAGGAGGAGTGCAGTGTGAGGTCCCAACTTGTTACCTCGCCTTCCTTGATCAGTCCAACGGTGCTGGTGACGACATCAAATTTTTATAATGTTGCCGGGATGTACATGAGAAGGAGGATGAGGACTCACCCCTGTGGTGTTCCACTGTGCTTGCCCTTTCTGATGTTCTGGGGTCTTTTACTGATGACGCCCATCATTGCAAAGCACTGACAAAGCCCAGGTTGCTCAATTTCTAATGGATATTGGACAATTAGGCAAAACAATCTTTTTCTTTTGATATCTTCAACATAAACAACAAACTGAAAATGGAGGAAAAACTGTCAAAAAATGCTACATGTTTCAGTACAGAATCTCTCGTTTAACACTGCTGAAAATACTGCCCAAATTGCGGTTGTTGTTGCTTCATGAAAAGATCAACCGCACAACGGGGTTGTTTACTATCAGGCTGCATGTTATTCTTGCGGGAGTTCGCAGACATGTAAGGCTTCTCACTGCACTGAGTGTCTGACAGGCTTGCCGCCCCTGCCACACTCCTCTTGGCTAAAATGTTAGAAATGAATGCAATTAGCTGATTACCAATGCGCTAATTAGCCACTTGCGGCTGCCGAGAGATGTTTGGAGAGGAGATTCGCAAAGGAGAAAATAGTCTGGGGACATGCGATCCCTCTCCTGAACTGTTTTATTCCCAAATAAACCAGAGAACGTGGCAGTGTACTGCATTTTTAATTTGATGGCGTCTAAGTGGATTCGTGGTAGCTCTGAATTGCTCGACCACGAATGAAGCAATTTTGCCCATACCCAACTGTGGATTTCTCCTTGACGATCAATAAGTGACGCAAGGTTGCTTTAAGACACCTTTATTATATTTTGTAGTACTAAGGATTGCAATCTGCTGTGATTGATTCCCACAGCCTTTTGTAGTCGGACTACGTGCAGTGAGTCGGTGGCAGTTTGTCCATGTTTACAGATGGCCCGGCTGGGATTAAAGGAAACAGTCCCTCACTAGCCACCCGAGGCAATAAAAGAGGGCTGGCAGGGGGCAGGTGAAAGTAGCTGGAGATGAGATACAGCAAAAGGGGGTGGGGAAGACGCAAGAGTGAGCGCAGTAAATATTAAAGGCGGAGGTGGCGGCTAGGAAACAAGATGTGAGAAAGAATCCAAATCGGAATTCTAAATACTGTGAAAACAAAAGCTGGAGATTATAAATCATTAAGAAAAAAAAAATGTAGTGGTTGCGGTTTGCAGTGCACAATGGACGGGATTTAAGCGAGGAGGAAAGGCAGCAATGGAAGCAAGACAGACTGGGGGAGGTACGACAGAGGAGAGGTCAAGGTGGAACTGTGCAGGAAGGAACCAAAGCTTCAGACACCAAATGTATTGTGATTCATAGCCTGCAGCAGTCGCCACAACATCGCATGCCTGTGTTTGTTCATCTGGTTCAGTGAACGAGAGCCAGCGTGTGTCTGATTACGTGTTTGAAGAAATCTGATGGTTTGAGTGAGGCTGCTCGTCGAGCCGGCTTTTTTTAATTTATTTTTTTTAAGCCCAATTCCGGCCACCTCAGATGAGCAGGCGATTATAGCATGACCCTCCGAGGGCCAGGGTCTGATTGGTCTGGCCACGGTGCATTACAGGGCCTGTAGCCCAGCCTCTGCGATAGGATTACGTACTTGCTCGGTTTCCCCAAATAGTGGTACCTTGACTAATGAGTGTCCCAATTTACTAACCTTTCGAGTTATGAGCCATCACTTTTATTTTGATTTATTTTGCTTTGGACTTCAAGCCATAATTTGAGTTCTGAGCAATCTTCAGATACGCACATAAATTGGGAGGAAAAAAAGAGAGAGCCACAGTCGCTGATGCACTTTCAGCCATCGAATGAACGGGACATGCGGCCAATGACATCCAAAATGAAGCGTACAGAACGCGCTCTAACCGCGTGATAAACGGCCAACCTGACTGACTTGAATTCCTGATGTCACGCCCATTAAAATAGCACATCATGACAAGACTACTGCAGTGTGTTTGACTGGTTAGTTACACACTGTAAAAGCAGTTTATTTCTGGCTTTATTACTTTTGGTCATTATTTTTCTGTATTTAAATCATTGTGGGTCTTTTTTGGGGGGGAGGGGCTATAATAGATGAATTACATTTCAATTCTTTTCAATGGGGAAACATTTTTTTCTAAATCCATACAAGCTTAGCCATGGAACGAATTAAACTTGTACGGCAAGGTACCGCAGTACTTGCAATCCTGGAAAACTGTTGAATTTTTAAGTGCTGTTTGAATCTCTTGAGATATTCATACTGTATAATCTCCCACTCTTGTAAATTGCTACAAAAGCTACAACATTGGATTGGATTGGATAAAACCTTATTGTCAAATGTACTGTATGTGTAACATGTAACATACAGCACAGATGAAATTTCTTTCATTTGTTTTTTTTTTGTTGTTGTTGTTTGTTTGTCATTGAAATTTCATTGTTTCAGATGAAACATTGACTTCAAACATAAATCCGTCTTCTTGCCACTGTCTTCTGAATAATAAAAAAAAAAAAAATTTTTTTTTGGGAGACGTAAAGCTGCCGGAAACTGAGGTGCCACGACCGTACTACAGACTACCCATTTTTCAACTATGTTGTGTCCCAAGGTCGGTTTTTGGAAGAACACTCAGGTTCACTGCAAGCTTCACAGGCCACTTGGCAGAGAAGAAGTGTGGCATCTATGAATTGCAAGATGTTTGAAGGATGAATTCTAATTGCGTTGACTGTACTTTCCCATGTTTTCTTTCTTTTACACAGGGTTGAAGATGCAGTGGCATCCCGAGCAAAGCCAGTGGGCTGAACAGCATTTTGACATCTCCTCGACCACATGCTCCCCAGCCCACAAGGCAGAGCCATTCCGTGTGGTACCCGGCCACCTACAGTGCTCGGCCGCCTACCAGTACGCCTGGGCGAACGATGACATCTCGGCCCTCACCGCCTCCAACATGCTCAAGAAATATGCCGAGAAATATTCTGGCATCCTGGAGTTGCCCGTCTCCTATCCCGAAGCCCCCAGTGTCCCAGCGGGGTTGAGCGGTCGAAAGGGTGAATCGGAACCTTGGCAGGATGGTGTCTATCCTATGAGCTGCATACCTGAGGGAGTTCCCGTCCGCAAGGGAGGTGTTGCAGCAGCTTCTGAGGTGGTAACTGGTTTGTGTAGCTCTCCTGGTCTTGCCTCCAGCACTCTGAGTGAGCCCAGCTACTCCAGCAGCAGCTGTGGGAGTCACACTGCCACCACACTCCACTCATTACCTTCTCAGGAATATGACGGCACTTACAGCGGTTCCTACTTGCACAGCGGTTACAATTCCCATTCTGTCCCTGCGCCCGCACATACGTCCCCATTGCACAGCTCCGGCCTCCTGCAACCACCTCCACCGTCATCTCACTCGACATTAGTCCCAGCATACAGCGGAGGCTCGCCAAACTTGTCGGGTTATAATTACACCCCTGCAGGATACCCTGCCCAGAGCTCAGTCGGACCTGGATACAGTCCTGGAGGAGTGCCCCGACCAACCTCTTACCTCCCCTCAGGCATTGCCGCACCAACACCCCTTCCTCCATATCCATACCATAACCATAACTTGACCCCAATCGCCCCAAGCCCTCTAAACAGTTGCTCCTCCAACTTGCTGAAGAGGAAAGCCTTCTACGTGACGGGCCAGGGAGATATTGACTCCTCTTATGCAAGCTTTGGCTATGACCAAAGTCGAAGCTCAAGCGAGAGCCCAATGTACAGAGTGGCAGACAGCAGCAGCACAAACAGGAACTGTGATAGTCCCATTGGCAATGGTTTTAAGAGAGGTTCCGAGAAGCCGTCTCTATCGTTTAATCCACAAAAGCAGTCCACGCTGCCTTCGGAGGAACAGCAGCAGCAGCAGCAGCAAAGAAAGTATAGCAGCCAGGCAACTCCCAACCCACTATCTCCATCAGCCTACGTCTCTTCCTCACTCGGGGGTGCTCGCATGGCAGACTTTATATCCCCACCCGTCAGTGAGCAAAACGCTGAAGATCATCGTATCCGTCACTCCCGCTCAGGTGCTCTCTCCTCACGCACTGCTGAGGAGCAACTAAAAACCTGTGACCCACACCTCTTGGGCATGGTAACCTCTGAAATAGTTCAGCTGGCCCCTCCCATGGACTGGAGTGACATTGCAGGCTTGGAACTGGCCAAAGCGACCCTGAAAGAGGAGGTTCTCTGGCCCATTCTACGCCCTGACATGTTCAGAAGCTTAGGAGCCACCCCGCATTGTGTGCTGCTGTTTGGCCCGAGAGGCAGTGGCCGGACGTTGCTTGGCCGCTGTCTGGCCATCCAGCTTGGGGCATCATTACTTCGGCTCAGTGGGTCTACTTTAGTCACCAAGTGGCTGACAGATGGGAAGGAAATTATCAGAGCGTCCTTCCTGGTCGCTCGCTGCCGTCAACCCTCCGTACTGTTCATTAGTGAGGTGGACATGCTGCTTTCGGCGCAACTCACTGAAGAAAGTCCCATTAACAGACTAAAGAGGGAGCTACTTTCCCAGCTGGACTTACTTCTAATGGGCTCGGGTGGAGATGGAAGACAACACGTGTTAGTGGTTTGCTCCACAAGCAGACCCCAAGACATCGATGAAGGGCTGCACAGCTACTTTGCTCGGCGGCTTTTTGTATCCCTGCCCGATAGTGCCGCCCGGCACCAGATTGTCAGCCAGCTCCTCACCCAATCCCAGCACAAATACTGCATGAGTGAGGAGGAGCTGGCACTGGTTGTCCAACACACTGAAGGATTCTCGGGACTTGACCTGTCCAGACTTTGCCAGGAAACACATGTGGGTCTGTTACACATATCCACACAACAGGGCGTGGAGATGCCCGGTATTCGGCCCCTAACCTACCAGGACTTTGAGAGGGTCTTTTGTAAATTTCGTGCCAGTGTATCGCAAAAAGAAATGGATATGTACACTGAATGGAACAAAATGTTTGGATCCAGACAATGAAAGGACGTGTGCTGTGTCAAGAGGCCCCTTTTCTATAGACAGACATGTTGTGCTGGAGGGAAAAAAAAAAAAAAACAGACAGAAAATAATACACACTGGCATTGTAGGATTTGTCCACACGCTATATATGTGCGTATATACCTGTATATATATATATATATATATATGTACTAGGGGTGTAACGGTGGGCTACATGAATTTGATTGGGCATTTTTCAGTACAAAGCATTGGGTAAAAACGGGTACAGACATCGTGACGCATAAACATCAGTGGAGTATGGAGGAGAAAAACACAAAAACTAAAATATCATTGAAACAGCCTCTCCCGGGCACTTCACACTGAGCCAAGGCAATAAATGTCTTTGCAGATTTTCAAGCATAATTCAAGTCTCAACAATCACCCGGCATCCCTGGTTTCTCGGTAGTCACTGAGGAAAATGATAAAATAAGGCCAACGTCAGATTTCACAACATAGCCTGACTTTGAGTACACAGCCGTGTCGCAGACAAATGTAGTGTCTCGTGGTCGATTTTGAATAGTCTTGACGTCATGGCCTGTGTGGTGAGACATACTCACCCAGGACCCCTCACGACCACATTGACGAAAGCCTGGCTTGTCAGAATTTTTGTTTGTCTTGCCACATTGTGTGACTTGTACAATGTTGTCCTTCGATCGGTTTCCCGGCATTGACCAATAGGAAGACAGTGACCTCTCGGTTATGATGCGAGACTGGACGTGGCGCACACAATCGCAATGTGGTGTACAATATTGAAAAAAAGGGGAAATATTGGAAAGTATATGTAGCATTTCAACTCATGCTATGTTTAAGTGCAAAGCCTGTGGCTGATTTGCAAATGTGGTGTCCATCCATCTATCCACGGGTGTGCTGGAGCCTGTCCCAGCTGTCGTCGGGCAGTAGATGGGGTACAATCTTCACTGATTTCCAGCCAATCGCGGGGCACACATAGACGAACAACCATCCGCGCTCACAATCGCACCTAGGGACATTTTATACTGTAGCAAACCTGGCATCATTCAACAAATGTATTACCTCACGTTATTTTTGGAGAATAGACAGTCCATATAAACCCTCCCCCCAAACCAGGATCGGCTCCATAATCTCTCTTCTTTTTGTTTGTTTTTGTTTTTTTTTCTTTTTCTGAACACGGAAGCAATGCACATAATGCCTCCATTGACAGCACTTTGATAGCTGCTTTTCCAACCTCCGCGACGGACCTGCTCCGATGGACTGAATCTTGACAGTAGCACGCAACGATTGGGCAAGGTTTGGTCGGTGACGGACTTGTAGTTTGACATCTCGCCCGATCCAAGACCTAGAACGATATTTGTCTGGTAGTCTGACAACGCCACCGTTATGAACGACAAAAAGAGGTTGTGTAGTTTGACGAGGCCATAACTTGCTCTTTACTAGTGAGAGTGTTGGTAAGCTGAAGCATTTGCTTCAAGTATCAATATCTGTGCAAGAGTTCAAGGAGGAACAGCATGCTCCATCCAGAGCCGCAGAGAATGAGAGAGAGGACGCAGAAGACATGCTATCTTCGAAGTAAAGTTGAAGTCAACAGAAAATTATTTTTGTCGCAACAAGCCACGTTGCAGCGCAGCGTGATCAACGACAACCGGTTAATTATCAAGAATAGAGATAAATAAGGAAACGAGGAAGTACACAGTAAGCACGCAACTGGAAATGATTCAAAGTTACCGCACTACTTTTATTTCTTGGGGATTGGCGTATTGTTACACCCCTAACATGTATAATTCCTCACAAAATTATTAGACCACTTTCAATTTCAGTGAGCTACACTGGTAATCAAGCTTGTCATTGTGTGTTATTGTTGTTTGGTTTTTTCCCCCCCTCCCCAGCATTTTTGTACAACAGTCATTTGGGAAAATTCCTGCATAATTCTGCATGAAATATATTGAATTTAAAAAGCTAACATAGAAATGAAACGCAGAAACATAAACCTGTAACATACATTGTATAGCACTGTCTATACAGTGTGTGTGTGTGTATATCTATACACCCCCTTCTAAGCATTGCCACAGTGAGGCCAATTCCTTTAGTTGAGCTGTAGACTGGGAAACATTTGGGTTTGATATCAAACATTTCAGCTTTTATTCATTTCCATATACAGTATTTACGTGCTGACCACATCACTGTACCTCCACTTCTTGCCCCCTGATGACCTCCGTTGTCATTTTGGTAGCGTGTTTTCTGTTATTTGGCACCATGATGAAGGATCTTCCGATCCACTTGGTTGCGTCTTTCTTAATATTGGCAGGCAAAATGTTTTGGCTGACTTAATTTTGCTGCCGCCATCATGGTGTTCATGAAGTTTAGTGACACTTTCCCAGAAGCCATGCAAGCCCAAGGCAATGACGTTCACTCCGATGAGTACTACAGATCACTGATAAAAGTTAGCCTTTGCCTCTTCGGTCCATCAGCATTTGCTGTTAACTGCTTTTTAGTGATTTGTTTTAATTTGGTTTTTTTTTGTTTGCAACTCTCAAAATTGTTTCTGACATCAACTGCAGTTTTTTTTTCTTTGGCTGCCCGGTTTCTTCATGTTACATAGTACACCAAAAGGCCATTTCTTCATAAGAACGTTCCAAATGCATTGACTATGGCCAAGCTTTATCCAATGGCTGGACTGAGTTTACTTCTCTCAGCTTCCTAATTGTTATTTTATTTTTACCTGGAAACAGTTTTCATGTTGCCGTTAATTAGTATAAATTTAATCTTTGACTGAGACTAGACAATAGATGTATTTTAATTGCTATCGAACCCAAATTCTCTTATCAATCCTCAAGGAGGGGGGTGCATATGAGATTTAATTGCTTATCCAAGTGTCTGAAGTGGTGCTTTCTGATTTCATCGGCATAATAGTCAGCATTCACACACCTGAAAAAATGATGTGTTGAATTTACATTTTATTTCGTCAGGTCGTTGCGAGAAATAAAGATGACTGGATCCAGATTCATTTTTTTTAAGCAGGCCCTACATCTACTTCAAACGCGGATCTGGATCCAGATGAATTTGGGTGCAATCACCTGACGAAATAAAATGAAGTCAATTTAACACATCCAAAAAAATTTTCAGAGGAGACGGGAAGTGGTGAAAATTTTTTAGCTTTTAACCAATGTGTTGAACATTTGATAGTCACATTTTTATTGCGCAACAATATTCTGGGTCTTGACCCCTCACACCAAACAAAACTCAGGAAACCTACTGTCATCTCAAGCTCTCTCACCAAGATGTACTCAAAGTATGTCTGAACAGATCATACAAATTACACAATTAAATTTCACAACTCCAGGGTTAATAAATTCCAAAACACCTTGCCGTTCATCCATGTGTAGGTAGTCGGCCCCATGCCCAGACAGCAGGTGGCACAAGGTGCCCTAACTTGTAAGGCCAAGCTGACAACGATGTCCAGTCAAGGAAAAGCTCTGTTGTTTGTTTTTTTCTGCAAGGTAAATCCTCCCAAAAAAATTGGGTTTGGAAAGTTTTTACCTCCAAAAAGATCGACTCACTGACCTCAAAGAGCATTTGCATGTGGACTAAATGTCAAGGCACATATGAAAATGTAGTTTTTTGGGGGGTGGTTTTTGTTCAAATATCTGTTTGTGTAGACCTGTCCAACGTGGGTTGCAAAGCAGTGGCCGGGGGGGGGGCTGGCAAGCTACACAAAAGGTGACAATGAATGTACAGCACTTGAGATGTTGTGGATTGATAAAATATTATACTGACAATTTTTTTCCTTTTTTGTTTATCACATTTTAAAGTCCCTGTAAAGTGAAAAAAGATCTCCTACATTTGACACACCACAGAGACTTGAATAATTTAAAAAATGGCCATGTATATTAGATGAAGCTTCAAAACTGAAAATTCAAGTTATTGCCTCCGTTTTCGGAATGTTGTGAGTCCGACTTGCTCAATTGTCAATCGGATACCACTGCTAAAAAAACAAACAAAACACCCCAAAACTGCTACAAGTGTTTTTCTTACCTACACATTGTATGTGTTTGAGCCGTGAAAATATTTCCACTTAAAGCCTCCTGTGGCTGGAATACTGTACGTCACACGGGATTGTCGCAGGGCTTTCTGTGCCATGACGAGAGCTAGCTTGCGAGCTAATGGGTGAGCTACTCAGACTTGTCTGTGGCCTCACCTCCTTGCTTGTTGGAAATTAAATACGACATTGAGATGTTGTGTAAAATTGGGGCATCTAAAAAAAGTTGCGTTTTTGAGGTGTAGGCATAGTTAGCTATAGCTAACGATGTAGCAATAGAAATGGGACTTGGAGTATTTAAAAAAGTAACTCACAATTGCACCATTGATGCGAAAGAAGGCCCCCTTTTTTTAATAGTGGGGTGATGCTAGGGTGACCCTGAAGTGTGTCGCACGGCGCTGTTTTAGCCACAATGTCACTCCCCCAAAAAATCTGGAAAACTGAAACTGTTAGATTATGAGATTGTTAGATATCCGCAAGCGACTCTGAGTAAAAAAACAGTTCTCAGTATGTTTTCAGCAATTATCTTCAAACATGTGTAATGGATTATACATTGTATAATGTATTAAACACATTCCAGTGTACACTTTACAGGGTCTTTAATTTCTTAAAATTCTAAACAGTGTATCCCATTTGTGTTGTTTACATATTTTATATGGAAAAATGAAATAGGATGTATTGGCCCAAACCACTCAGAGGATGTTACAAATGGATGATCAAAAAATATATATATAAATAAAATCAAAGTATATGTGACATTTAGATGACATGACATGAAAGTAAGGAGTGGAGCTTTTTTTTTTTTTTTTTTTTTAAATGTCCATTATGTTGTATATTTTGTGAGGAATTGTCATCTTGCTGCACTGTCGATGTCTTCAATCGTTCCATTGCCAGCAGTTATTGTGTTTTATTTCAACCTCTGTTGTTAAATATATGCATAAAAAAAAATATCAAAGGAAATTTGGCAAATGAGCTGCGCCACATCGTATTACGATATGCGCTAGATTTGATGGCCAGGAAAGACAATGAGGGGCAGTGCCGTGATCCATAAGAGCGGCATAAAGAAACAAAATCCCAGAATTCTTCTGCAAGGGGAAATGTTCAAACAAACAAAAAAAACTGCCAACTTTCTTTCTACCTCAATGCTATGGAAACCCTCATGGTGTTTACGTTACACGGTGTTTGAAATGTGAGGGCTGGCAGATTTAGGATAAAATGCATTGAGAAGTAAAAAAAAAAAAAAAAAAGTGATGATAAATGGTATGAATAGTACCACCATGTCATTTGGTGCAGTCTTCCTCAGATGACTGTACTTTTAACTTCTCATCCAAGTAGCCAATTTGCATCGAACTGATGATTGCACAGAGACATACTGGTACATACAGTTGTATGTATAATCAACCCAATCATTTGTGGGCTACTTTGTAATGTGTAAATACCTGAGCACCTTTTGACCTTTTTTTTTTTTGGTTCACTCTTTTGTTTTTGAGTGTGTTAAATTTTCTGGTATTTTCACAACACACTTGCTTAACTTTTGACCAGTGTGTGTCGTGTTTGTTGTACTGTAAATACATGCAAATCCAAATGTGCACTTATGAGTTTTCTCATACTGCCCTTCTTGTTGCCACTCAATGTATTTTAATATAATCAAAGGCATCAATTGTCATTAGAAGACAGCTGATCTTGCGAGTTAACCTTGTATGCTGTTGTACAGTATTTTATTGCCTTGTCATCCACGTCATTCAAAATCTTAGACTAAAATCCAGTTGAAGAGCTGTGTTTGTATCCGTACATGAAATCTCAACGTGGGTATCTATGGTTTTGAGGAGGTTGTCATTTTTAGCAAAAATGATCGGCAGCTGTAAAAGGCGTAATTTTTATGCAGAGATGCATACTGCAGTTTTACCGAACCAAAGCCTTCAAGTGTAAACAATGCGAAATGTGTGTAATCCCAATCACTTGTAATAAACACATTTGCCAAGCACAGTGTACTTACAGTATGCTTTCATCTGAGAAATGCAACTCCACATTACGAGTGATGTAGCATTACCTACACTATCTTTTGGACGGGCGTGGCACATCACTATTTCTCCCATATAGCTATAAGTCAGGAGGTTAAAATAACAAATGACAATTTTTGGAACACTATCAATCAAAAAAAACAAAAAACCGACGCCTGTCTCTTGTAAAGACCAAATTTGCATTGCACTTTGCATTGAACGTCATTCGATTTTACGTGCCTAATGTGATTGTCTTTCACCACAAAGACGGTAGCTTCTTGCTGAAGGTAAGAAAAACAATTGATAAATTTTAAAAATATATACAAGTACCAAAATGGATGCTGGGGGTGTAATGTTTGAGATAGCTCAGTATTCCTGCTTGGTGCTTTGAGAAATAGATGATGAGAAAACCAGGAAAAGAGAAGTGCCTCTATTCTTTGCAGTACGTAATGGGCACGATTTTCAAATTTGAAATGTCAGAAGACGTCATCCAAAATGCCAGCGTTAGAGGTCAAAGATCAGCTTTCCAGCAGACGTTCTTCGCACTCCACTGGGCACGTTTACTGGTCTTTTTTTTTTTTTTAGTCTTCATTCCTAAATCGTCAAATTTGTCAAAAGCAATACATCTCCTGATTGCACAGAGATGTCATCATTTGTTACTACTAATTAAAATATTTGGATTATTCTTAAGACCAGTAATGGGGGTGCCCGTGTCAAGGTTGCCAATCAGTGCTAAGAGTACATACTCCCTGCGTAAGTTGCAATGCTAATTGGTTGGTAAAGAAAATACATTGTTATCAAACTGAACACATTTAAAAAGATTACCTTGGATATCTTTTTCTGGTCAAATAACTTGCCGTGTTGCAATGCTTTAAGTAACGTGCTTCATTACAGTTGAATCATTGAAAAAATGTGAAAAGTTATCAAGGATCACAAGGGTTAGCTTGATGATAGAATTCCTGCCGAGTCGTGGAGTTCATTTTTTCTAGCATATGGGCTAATAAGGAGCAAGTGTAAAGCCAACAACATTTTAAATCAAGGAGACAGAAGTTTACTTGTTGTAGACACAAAGACAAATATTCCCCACCAGTGTGTTGACAAATTCACGAAGCAATCAGGTACGTTCCGCACCTCAGAAACTAATGCTGCCAGCGACTGCTAATCTGTATATCCTAAAATATTCAGCGCGGTCCTATTTACATTTTGGGTTTTGGTGGAACCGGTGTCATATTTGGGTGTTTCTGTATGATGCGCTTTGCTGCTGTGTAGTCCAGTCACCAGGCTCCGAATCTTTGGCCAGCCTAGCTGGCTGGTCATGTCATGGGTGGAGAAATTTGGTGTGGCCAGACACACCAAAAGTTTTCAGAAATAGACTGACAAAACCATTTATGGTGCTTGCTTGGTTTTTTTAAAATTTCACCCTTGTTGGTAGGCTGGCTCTCCATAGGCCAAATTATTTTTATAAAAGGAATTAAAAAGTTAATTTTGCAAAACATGCCCCCTACAAATGTCTTCCTTTCTATTCCTACCAGTAATTAAAAAAAAAAAAAGTCATGATATGATTAGATTTGTTGGTAGCCATGGTTCCACCTGTGCTTGATTGCATTCTCTTTCTTTTTGGATTTAGTCTCTGTGCTCTCACGTGAATGTGCCAGTTCATCTTCGTCTCATTGATAAGCACACCAACCCAAATAATTTGTATTTCTCCCACCCGATTTCTTTGACGTTTTAATAGGCTTGTCTGAGGTACCTGAAAGTGATATTTATATTACAGTACACTTAACAGATATGTTTTTTTATTTTTTTTAGTTAGCGTACAAAATTTGATGTTTTATTTCAAGAAATCATTTTACTTTATAATGATCCACGTGGATTATCCAACACTCGATAGACTGTCTGTCATATTGGTCATGTGTCCAGAAAAGCTCACGATAACTTGTTTTTCCAAAAATAAAAAATAGCACAAAACAATATTAAAAATTATTACCGGTAACTAAAAAAAGGAAGTAATAATTAAATAATGTAGAGCTTCAAACCAAGACCGTGTGTGTGTGTGTGTGTGTGTGTGTGTGTGTGTGTGTGTGTGTGTGTGTGTGTGTGTGTGTGTGTGTGTATACTTGTTAGTGAGTTGATGGTGATGTTTCTGCACTGAACGCACTCCAAAAGTGCGTCCCTGCCTCTCTGTGTCAGGTCTCCCACTAAGGAAGGCAGCGATTCCTTTCTTACAAACGCAAACTTGTCTTGTATCTCTACAAAGACGTTAATTTTTCGGTTTCGTTCATGTTAGGGTCCATTATGGCTGTTGCTCATCATCGCGTGCGTACGTGCGTGCCATGCCCGTGTGCATACGTGTGTGCGTGCACGTGCAGTAATGACTCGATCATGGGAGGTTGAAAAGTAGATCTTCGTCTTGGAAGGTAGATCTCGTCTGAGTCGTGTTCTTGAGTCCTTCTGTTGTGAGCCCGAGAATTTCCTTCCTATTTTCTTTCCAGCCATCCCTCCTTTGCCACCTGCCTCTGCTTCCTTTTTATTTCATTCCTTATTTCCTTGTTTTCTTCTATCCCCTTTCTTTAACTGTGACAAAACGGTTGAGGATGCACTAATTGGCTGCGGCATCTTCCCACCAGTCTGCTCATTTTGCGCCAATGCAGCCTGCTACAGATGAATTGGGGGACGTGCGGTGGGGGACTGAACTTTGGAGCTCTCACGTGTGGTTCATCCACATCTCACAGTACCCAAATCCTCAGTCACCTGCATCATTAATTGAAAACATTTCACTTTTTTTTTTTCTTAAATATGCGAGTCTTCATTGTAGTAGAGCTGCAGTCTCATTATGACTTTTCCTCTCATCTTTATACCTTGATGGACTCGTAGCACAGATAAATACACAAAAACACTTGCTGTGCGGAAGCAAGAACTGCCCCCCCCCCCATTGTCATTTGAAGTCGAATCAGCCTTCATGGAAATTTTTGCTTTTGACTTCGTTTAAAGTGTGCACATAAACACCTTTACTCTATTTATTTTTTTACTCTCCTGACGACGGCATCATTAGTGCATCTTGTCCAACGCAGTCCACATAATTGGAATCAACATCTATTCTTGATGCTCTTGACCTACCCGTTGTTTTGCAGCAAACGTTGTCTTACTCCTAAGTGGGAAACTTAACGAGAAGAACACATTCTAAGTGCCTCGGCTTTGTTTCATCAGGGGCACAATACGCCTCTCTCAAGAGAACTTTTTTCTTCCTTTCTGATTTGACGATTATGACAAGAAGCTATCTGCGAGTCCTGATCATCCAATAAAACAGATTCTTATACATGATATCCCTGTAGACTATACAGTAGCCGTTTTGTGATTCCTGTAAACTAAATGGCAAAAGTTTTGTAATCTTTTGGGGCATTTTTTTGAGTAGGTACTAAAAACTTATGTACACATCAGTAAATCAGACCTCCTGTAAAGTTAGCCAGGGCTCTGACAGGTCATGCCTGTAAAATGGGCACTTGAAGACCGCCTTCCACTCATCCCGATTGTTTTTTTTAGGTTTGACCTATAAAAGCTTGTGCAATACGGATCTTACCATGCGTTGTGATTTACGGCCATGATGTTTCAGATTTTAAAAAAATCCACCTGTTGCTAAACTAGCCCTTAATAACTATGACTAAAGATATGACAACGCTACATATTATATTGTTGTTCTATTATCATTATAAAAACCTGATGTGCTAGTGAAAGAAAATGAGGGCAGATTCGAGGACAGCGCAAGAAAATGAATCTTAAAGTTTCATCTCTGATTTAAAAAAACTGTTAAAAAAACGTTCCATAGACCACTAAGAAAGTACATGAAGCTGTTGCCGTGGCAACTCCAGAGATTCTGTTTTCCTTATACCAGGGTGGACTCAAAATAAAAGCCAGTGGTCCAATTATATTGTTGTCACCCATATGAACTGCTAAACCTATCGAGGAGACTGGACGACGACGTCCTCTCTCATCCGTCAGGCCCCCGTCTTTCCCAACCCATCCCTCCTCCTCCCCTCAAATAGCTGTAACCTCCCACCCCGATTCTCCCAGTCCTAAACATGGCATGCGGCTTTCGCCCCGTGGCCCATTCGACTGACAGCTGTCGATTTTGCTCCCTGCAGCACATGCCAGATTCAGTCACTCCCAATCCGACTCCATTCTTGGAACCAAAACCTGATTCAGATCCACTGGACTTCTCCAAAAGCCCACCATAAGCAGGCCATTGTCAGGTGTATGATTTTTCGCCCTCCATCAAGCCACCCAACCCTCTCCCTCTCTAAACCACAGGCATCAAAGTCAAGGCCCGGGGGCCAGATTTGGCCCCCCACGTCATTTTATGTGGCCCGCGGGAGCAAATCATGTGTGTCAACTTTCATGATTTTTCTGAAATCTGTATCGAAATGTCAAATTGTCATGGGTCATAAATAATGTTGAGATTTTGCAGCGGTCCTCCGAGGGAAGCCGTAACTCTGAAGTGGCCCGCGACAAAAAATGAGTTTGACACCGCTGCTCTCAACAGGGTTTTACTAAGTTATCCTATTAAAGAATTTACTTGAATCTCAATCATGACTGAAAATTTCCATAAAATTATGTTCATACAGTGGCAGTGGCAGTGGTGCCTTGAGATGCACGTCACATGACTTACACGCTTTTTCGAGATGAGTGAAGTCATTGGGACAATTGTTTTTTTGTTTTTTGCTGATCACGGTTGACTTTGGGAAAGAGGCGAGAGAGACCCGAGAGTGGTCGTCAGCCAATGGCAGGAGTTAGTGAACAATTCTTAAAGAAAGAGCTGTTTATCGCCATTCCCGGTTGAAGTTCACCCAACATATAATACAGAATTAATATTAACGCAATGCAAAACACTGTAGATGGGCTAACAAGCAGCATTAGCCTCACAACGTTATCACCCTCTAATTAAGCAATGTCAATTTGAACACAAAATGCAAAACATGAAGCAAGACTCACAGACATGTGTACTTTATTCTCAACCAAAAAATGAGAAATATTACAGCACCGTACTGAGTCACTTACAGAAGTAGTAGGAGTCGATGTAAACTATAGTTCTTCATTTCTGTCTGCATGACTACATCATAATTTTCTCTCACCTCCCCAATCCATCGACCCTGTTTCTATCTTTCTCTGCTTTCCGGTACCCCTCCTGTGTCTGTTCATCTCAACTCAACAAGTTTCGGCAGACGAGCGCCTCACGCCACATCTCGCTTTTGGCCGAAGTGTTTTCCTCTGAGGGAGTTCCATCGGTTTCGACCTGATCCACAGGTAACGTGCTTTAGCGATATCCTGAATTACTGCAATCTAAATAACTGTGACCTGACCGTTGTCTTTTTTAACGTGCACTTAATTATGCATACACTGTAAAAAGTGTCTGTTGAATTTACAGTTTGATTTCATCAAGAGGTTGCACAAAATAAAGTTTGCATCCAGATGCATTTTTTAAGCTCCTCTACAGTACTTTAAAAATTAATTTGATTGTGTGCAACCGACTGACCAAGTAAAATGGAGTAACTTCAACACGCCATTTTTTTTTCAGTGTATTATCCGTTTAGTGCCATTGTAAGCTCTTTCAAAGAGAACATAAGTCAATGCGAATGTTTCAAGAAGAGGGATTGCAAATGATGGTGAAGCACTGATAAGAAGCCTCACTAGACGGGATTGTGACTCACTGTCATGGGAACAATGTTCGCTCAAATGCTACCTGATGGCTGCGTCTGCCAATTTAGCCTTAGGCGAGGTCACATCAACGCATGCATCCGCCTCATGCAACTGGTGGCATCTTGCTTTGGCTCACAGCGAAATAAGATAATGACACTGCTTTCTTATCCTCGTACTGAAACAAGGTAATATTATCATTATTAAAGTCTGTAATTACATTGAATACATTTTTTTTAAATGTAAAGGCATACATTTAATCCAGTAATCACAAATCGATCCACTTTATAAGACAATTGGTCACATTTTAATGGGTATGACAATTAAAACGTCAACGATTAATCATTTAGCTCAATTAATGTTGATTTTGATCATTGTTGAATCATTTGGGAGACCTCGTTTAATTTCATATTGTCCCGAACCTCCAACTCTCACTCTCTCAACAGTCAACAAGATCGGATTTCTGTAGTTCTCCATGAAAGCGGACCTTTGACGGCAAGTAAGATTTTTTTGACCACAAGTAAGATTTGCTCACACCCACTTTAACTTTGGAAAAGAACAAGCGCCAATTTTATGACATCATACAAACTAAACCAGTCACTGAAAGCTAATTCAGTGACTGGTTTAATAATTATAATTAATCATTACAATCATTCTTGGTTGCAGGCCTGATCTGAACTCCCTCTGCCTCTGAGCAGCTCTACTTTAAAAAAGGAATGCCACTCACCCTTTTATTAGAGTCAAATCACACAGCGAAGTAAACTTCCAACGCTGCTGACAAGACACAGTCGATACAAAACAACAACAAAAAAAAAGGAATGGAAAATGAATCACAAGGAGGGAAAGGTTAGTGACACCCACTCAGTCAGAACCCTTCCAGAAGACAAGCAAGCTCCCTGTCATGTCAGTCGTTGTGCTAACGCGGCAGCCCGTCCCAGAGTGACTGTGAACACTGTGGGAAGCGTCGCCGTCCTGACAAACACACACACCAACAAAAGCGTGTTCCTGAAGGTACCCTCCTGTGACAAGACAGGTTGTTTTTCATCCACTGATGGATGGAGGTGGTGAGTGACACCGAAACACTCCACTGAGCCGACTCTGTTTCTTGAACAACACCCTGCCATGAGAATAATAACCCAGGAAGAATCCTATTCAATATGAAGATGATCCATCAAATGCCAATTAGAGATCAGGTCAAACAAGGACGTTTCGAGCGCCCTGAGTGCCAAACATTTGAACGGTTAATCACGCAGTAATGGAAGAATTGTGTGA
>CAAKHF010007467.1:25329-35988 GCA_901007745.1 Hippocampus kuda
AATTACCCCCCCCCCCCCCCTGAAATCTATTGACTTTTTGGGGTTATGATGAGCAACCCTCCACACCAGATGATTGTGCTTGGTCCATTGTCTACAGCCTGGGTGTCCAAAATACGGCCCACCATCCATTTTTCAGTGGCCCATGGCGTACACTTGAAATAAAAAATTAAAAAAAATAAAAAGGGGGCGGGGTGGAGGTGGGTAGAATGAGAAGGGAGGGTGTTAAAAAAAAAAATAATGGGTGCCACATCTGGTAATGTGTCGTTTTATGCTCTATAGAACTTTTCTAAATATACAAAGATACAAATGAACTACTTAGAAGAAAAACAGTAACAGCTTCCCCTCAAAGCGCAGGGGAGAAGAAAGAGAATTACATTCGGCATGCAGCAAAAATGTCTTCTTTCACTTTCTGCTCACGTCACTTTAATGATCCTCACGTACGGGTTTTGAAGATGGCCATCTCAGTCCAGTTTGCTCTTGTTGGTTCGAAATGCGGGGATGGGATTCGGCTGGTGTTCACTGCAAGGCTGGATCGAGTCAAACATGGAGAATGTATTTGCAAACAAATCTCTGAATTCCCTTGACGTGGTCTTTCACATTGACCTGAACCCTGGCCTGTTGCGATCCACCAAGTTGGTGGAAACACCACCCAGCTTTTCTTCATCATCTTTGTCCTCCTCCCAAGAACATAAAGCGGTACCGAAATCCCTGTTTTGACTTTCCGTCATCCTTTTACCAGATCTGTGAGTTATTTCCCTGAGTATTAATGTGACTGTATACTCGACATTGTCACAGATGCGAGGCCTGATAAAGGAAAAATTCTTGCCGCATAGGTTGGACTCAATTAGGCGTCTCGAGATCATTTCAATTAGCCGGCTGTGTTTGCATTTGCTCCTCCTGCAGGGGTGTTCTATATCCGACCGGGACTACTCAATTGCCGCTATTGTTTCCGGCTTGATTAATTAGTCACAGATAATTAATTGATCCCATTTGGCACATGCATTTAATCAAGATGGTCACATGTAGCTTTAAATTACCACCCCCCACCTTCCTCTTAATTTGTGGTGAAGGTTGTTGCCATCCTAAGGTGACTCATTGTCTAAATCACAGCTTCTATAACTGTTGTTTGGAAGGGATAATCTGACCCAAATATTTCTCGATTACGCTTCGCAAAATAGTTCAAACTAACTCCGATTGGATGGAGAGCGTCGGTGAGCAGCCGCTGCCTTGTCGCACGTTCTCAGTGGGCTTTAGGTCTTAACTTTGACTTGACTATTCCAACACACCCGCACACGCACACAATTTTGTTTTTTTGAACCTATTCATCACTATTCAGTGAAAAAGTCAAGAATTTGCGACTCTCTGTAGCACGTGGAGAAAAAAAAAAGTCCATGTAATATTTTATTTTCGTGTGGCTTGCTCACTGCCGAAGTGGTAAAATACTCACGCATTGTACTTGAGTATAAGTACAAATACACGTGTATAAAAATACTCTCAAGTCAAGAAAAGTACTTAAGTACACAATTAAAAAAATAATTTTTACACTCAATTTCTTACAGTAACTTTGTTTTGATAACTTGTTCCAATGGAATAAAGAAGAAAATAGTTTCCTACTTTTATTTACCTGGCCTGGTTCTCGCACTGGACGTGCAACCAAAGTGACGTGTTCCCATCGCATGTTCTATATTTATTGCCATGCGACGATTCGACTTTGATTTTAAATTGCAGCCAAGGCTTTTTCATAATGCAACAAACTGTTTTGACATTGTGAAAAAGCCATCATCATCATCAAAAAAAGAAAAAAAAAAGACTCCCATTAGCCCCCACTGATGACACTGAGATGCCATTCGGCATAGTACGATCTATCATTAAGTTCCCAATTTGTAATTCCCTCATCTTATCATGCAATTATGAAGTCTGTGGGAAAAAAAGCCGCTCATTGGAATCCTTGTGAATGTCAATTGATTGTGCGGAATTTGTATGGGAATCTATTCGGTCCGAGCCAAAAGAGCACGATCGATCAGATGAGCGAAAGGCCGCTACGCTGGTCCTCCCGCCTTGCAAAGGTTAAGGTGAAAATTCATTTGCTTGTTTGTCAGTTCAATCCTGCTATAAGGACTTGCAAATAATTCAAATGGGAAAAGTCAATGTGACTTTCATCACCTGCCCCCCCTCCCCTCCGCCCCCCACCCTTCACTGGATTGTGTGATCTATTGGCTTCGCAATTGTGGTTGCAGAATACAAATGGTTACGAAAGGTAACTTTGGACATGATTTAACCACCACAGCTCTGACGGGTTCAGTTGTGCTTGTGGTCATGAATCAACGTTGAGTTTGTGATTGGTCACATTGTTTTCATTGGGGTTCAGGTTCACACCTCAGACTTGAGCTTCTATGTGCAGACTTTAAACGAAGGCAGTAGGCAGGGGGACACCCTGAACCGGTTGGCAGCCAATCGCAGGGCACACATAGACAAACAACCATCTGCGCGCGCAATCTCACCTAAGGACATTTTCGAATGCCCTATTAACCTTCTGGGCATGTACATCTTCCTCCTCCATTTCTTCCATTTTTGTTTTTGTTTTATTTTTATTTATTACGTGTTTATATCATCAACCAATAGCATTTCCATTCATTTTAATGAGAAATGATTTCACTTAATGCCGAGCTTGATCACAGAACAAATTAAAGTTCATTGCGCTCATTGTTGGGGCATGACAAATTATTCTGAGATGGGAGGGCTCAACATTTGTTTGGAAGCACTCTGTAAAGGTATGGCCATTGCCATTCAAGGATCCTCCCCGCCCCACTTCCTGTTTTTGGCCTTCTTTGTATCATCTTGCTATTCAAATATTTCATTCTCTTTTTTTGCAAATGGCTTGCATTTAAAGGCCTTACTCAAAATGTGTCTGAATTCCAGTGATGTCACGCACATTTTATTTATGCTCATTCCAGGCATATTGAACATTTGCTTGTGATTTTGTCGAATCTATTGAGACGGTATTTTCCTTGGCCACAGGCACCCAGTCGCTGCCGACTCGTATTCCACAATGGCCGAGATCTTTTGAGTATACGTGCGAGGAAGAGGAGAAGGAAGGTGGGGGTGGGGCTTCAACGAAAGCACTCAAAAGTCAAGGTCCATCCGTGTAGTTATTGTATGAGATGGTTCCTGTCAACGATGACAGTTTGAAACACTTGACCCACAAAAATGAATTCTTTGCCAGGGCTTGGTGACAGCTTTGAGTAATTCAGTCTTTTGAAACGTCGAGGCAGATGGAGAGGGAATGTAAGGAGAGGGGGAGTGACGCGGAATTTGATAGAGCGAGACAAGAGGGAAGGCGAGCGAAGAGAGGAATAAAAATAAGCCAAACAAAGAGAATTTATACATGCAAGGACAACAGGGAAGGATTAGCGTCACGATAAGTATTCATCTGACCATAAATAACAGCTTCTGGCTTGCTGTAGGTCACCTACTCTCCATTGAACCTTTTGCAAAATCAAATATGGTTTCATTAGGGTGTTTTTTTAAAGCCTTAGACAGCTAAAGCTAAAAGGTAAAATGCAAAACAAATAACAATAATAAATAATATTGAATGAATAATGCACTTTTCATCAGCACGATCACAAAATGCTACTGACTGAAAAAGTTAAGCAATCAAAAACACGACCTGAAGAGGAAACAGCAACAAATATCATATTTATCATAACAAATTGTTTTTAAAAGAGTCCAGGGTGTGGGTAGCCCTCAGCCGGGTTGGAAGGCTATTCCCGAGTTGTGCTGCGGCTACACAAAAAGCTCACTCTCCCGTGGTGGAGAGCTTGGAAGTTGGGGCGTGGTGGGTTCTCGGAGGACAGTCGCTGCGGTTCCTTGGGTACATTTATTGGGGAGTAACAGAATTTTGTCATTGATCCACGAGGAAACAAGTGGCCAGTGCGGTGATTGGAGGATGGGGCTGATATGTTCTCGTTTACGGGCCCTCCACGCTGTTTTGGATGGATTGCGGCTTCTGGATGGGCTTGCCGGGTATCCCGATGAGGAGCCCGTTCCAGTTGTCTAGGAAACGAAGACATGGACCAAATTTTTTTGCTATTGGGAGGGATAGAGTAGGACGGAGTCTTGAGATATTGTGGCGGCTGTACAGTACGCTGATGCTTTACATAACTGCTTCATATGGTCCTTCAAGGTCAATACTGTAGTCGTTAGTGATGGTGTAGTTGTACATTTGTCTGACTTGGGTGCAGGCGGTGTGGGTTCAATTCCCTCCATTTATCTTTGAAAAAAGAAGCACCTTCTCATGACTTATACCACAAAGGTAAAAGCAAGACATTATAAAGGTTAAGAGCTTCTTTGGAAGTTTATACTGTGTATATATATATATATATATATATATATATATATATATATATATATATATATATATATATATATATATATATATATATATATATATATATATATATATATATATATATATATAAGTACCTGCGTACCTCTTCAGTCGGTTCAAAATCAGGCATAAAAAGAGATAGATTAACGGAGTTTGAAATCCATTCTTCAAGCGGATAAAAATGTAACTGAAATTGAAAGAATCCGCATTGAATCACATCATGATGCAAGTTGGTCCTCTCATTTTTCTGACAAGTGGTGTTACAAGCACGCTAGGCCCAGTGTACGGAGCAGCGCTGTTGTATCCTTTCAAATGTGTTCACTCAGAGGTCACCTAAACTCCAACGACACTGACAATTATTCATATTGTGCTCTGCGAAATACTTCATTTAACAGAATAAAAGAAAAAGGAAATTAAATAACCCCTGGTTATGAAAACAAACTGTGTATGCTGAAAGACTGACGGCTTTTATTAAAGGACTGACTTCTCTTTGAGATCATCAGAATCTACTTGTGTGATGTCCATGAAAACTTTTGAATGCTAATAGCTCGACAGGCAGCGTGCGAAGACAAGATCGGCGGGGAAAAAAAAAAAGCCTTTGAGTGCGGCGCCGTCCTTCAGATGGCTGATGGCTGCACGGTGCGCTTTGTTGAAATTAGCAGAACTTGGCAGCGATCAACATCCTCAAATAGCGACATCTCTAATGCTCTGTGTTCTTTGCAGCCCTTGAACTTAAAACACAACACACAAAAAAAAGGGAGAGCCACAGGAGCGACTGAAGCCATACATTTGAGCAAAGGAAATTCATAAAAGTTAAGAGCTTAAAATATAAAACAGGTTTGCCAGTGGAAAAAATAGCTGTCAGGGGTGAACTTTTAACCTTTTGAAAAACAGGGCTTATCATGACAGACAACCACCAAGAAAAGGGAAAAAAAAATCTGTAGCTATGATGGAATAAAATGATGCAAGACATGAGAGGACTCCTAAGACAGCAGTGATATGTGGACGGTGGGGGGATATAAAATCTTCTGTAAAACATGTTTCTCGAATTAAGAAATATTTTAGATGTTGAACATTCTTAGTTTGTGGTACTTATGTATTTGAATGTATTAGTATAGGCAATTCTAAACGTTTTTATGGGCGGAGCTCAAGAGAGGCACGTTGATTTGCCACCGCTCCAGTTGATGAGGTTTGAATTCTGTGCCATTGCTTGGTTCTTTCTTTGCCTTGCAAGCTTCACGTACACTGCCACACAAGTGAAGTGTGGGGGGGGGGGAGGTGTGAAGAGAATGACAGTCGCCAATATACTTTCAGCCATATTATTAAATAGGCTAAACAGTCAAACACATTAGAAAACGAAAGCATTTGCAAGGAACATGAAGAGGCTTACAGAATCTAACCCCATATAGTACTTGGCCACGCCCCCTAAAAGGCACACCTTAATGGCATTTCAATTAATGTATGTTTGGGAAAATTGATTTGCTATACAAGTGACAAGAGTTCCAAACTGGATCAGGGAATAGAGTGAACTTTAAAGGTAACACTGAACTTTTTTTTTTTTTTAATTGTTCACGGCAGAGTTTGGCTGCGCAACAGTATTTCTAAGAAACCCTTCCCATTGTTCGAACAGTGTGTACAACCCCAAAAAATACACACATTAAAAATAAATGCATAAATAAGAAAGAGGGCATATTCCGTGAAAAAGGAAGCTCAGTGAGTGAACATGTTTTTCATATAGTTGCGCAACAGGGCGAAGTGACCATATATCTCCGGTGTGGGTTCACATTAGCTCTCATATGGTATGTTCCTTCTACAATAATAAGGCAAATAGTGACGGTTTACTGAATAGTATTCCCCCCCCCCCCCAAGTTTCAACTGCAAAGAAGACAATATACGCTACTGTGGTAAAAAAGTATGTGCACAGTCTAATGTTGAAAATTAAATGTTACATGATCATAAAGATCATGATCATAAAGAGGTGAGGAGGGTGAACCAAGTATTTCTCTGCTTATTTGAAATGTGCATATTAGCCAACTAGTTTTTAAATCTGAATATGGTGTGCTTACACATTGGCTGGAACACAGGTCAAGCCCAGCCCCTGTTAATTTTGAAGGCACACACATTTATATGCACTTGAATTTTTAATAACTTTATATCACAGTGCTGTATTTCATGCAGCATGACTAAAATTCTAATTAGACTTGATGCAGTTTCATATCTATCAGTGGCGAGGCTGATCGGTTTTCAGCCACAAGCCAACTTACGGCATCACCATATTACATGACTCTAAATTGGACTCGGCTGGTTAAATCAAGGCCTTCTCATGCAATTTCGCTATCACCAAAATAAGTTTTTTAATGTCTTTGCTCTTAGTGGTGCAGCGGTTTCTTAATTAATACAAGTGGTTGCTTCCCATGTGACAATGAACTTGCTGTCTTCAAGAAATACTGTGAAAACAGGTCACATTAATTACTGATAAAGGACCAATTATATTTCCTTCAATTTTCACGTCCATCTTTTGTATGGTCAAGATGACATTACTAAAATGACAACTCTAATGATGAGTTTCGATGAATCCTTGTGCGGATTAACTCATTCAATCCCCATGATGTATAAATACGTCTTGAAAACCCGCTACGGCCGCCTACCCATGACGTATTTATACGTCTTTTACGTTTTGGGGGGGGGGGGGGTCCTCGTCATAGAGTGCAAAAGGGTCTGACGCACCCTCTGACTCCAGATCAGGTTTGGCTGCATTGTAAATCATTTAAAATGTGTCCAGCAGGTGGCAGCAGGTGTAAAGAATCAGCCAAGATCATACTGCAGAACAAGTAAAGTAGAGGGGGAGGGATGCATGGGCGGAGTTATGGAGTAGCGTGGAGTTAGTCGAGAGTGCATTTGAACCAGTAGCAATGGAGAGATCAAAACAATTAACCCGAAAAGATTCCTTTCGGGGAAGAACATCTTCCACCATAACTAGGAAGAGGAGTTTCTCAAAGCAGCAGGACACTTTCATCCGCGCAAAAATAAGAAGCAGCCATCAAAAGAGGCTCCGTGTGCACGAACATCGTCTGCCTAATGCAAACGCCACACCGCAGCCTAAAGTGCCTTTGCAAAAGCGAGCAAAGTGAAACCAGAATGCTGTGTCAGAGATATTGTGTGTCCTATCAGGGCAATTGCGTCATTTTGTATCACACACAAAAAATAAATATGCATAAGTTGCAAGGTAAAGGGGACAGACATGCACACGCATGAAATTGCAGGGTGTACGCATGCAGACCTCAAAGCACTCCTAGGTTTAGCCAAGTAAATTTGCCTTATCCCGAATATGTTTGTGGGCAAGCTTTTCTGCACTTTAGCCTCACTGGTACGAAACTTGCAAGCGTACATTGTCTTGGGCACTTGAGTGTTTAGATCTGGGGAGTGCTGAAGACTGGCTACTGCATGGGATAGATCTGCCCTGACATCTTGATTTAGACCAAGACAAAAAATGTGCTGTAAAAATATGTACAATTCCTGAATCTGGTTGCATTTTATCAAAGACAACACACAAAAATGGAAAAGAAATGTCTGTCTCATGGTTTGAAAATCCTTTTGGGTGCATATTTTATTATGAGAAATCCAAGATCGGACATTTTGTTTCACAAAATAAGTGTTCCCGAGAATAAAATACAGGGGAATTAAAAGTGTTTTTTAATGATCTGCTTTTGCTTCTTCTGTTATTGAGAGTGTTAATTAGAGCTGTTGATGTTTTAATCATTTCGGGGGGGGGGGCCCTCAATGTCATGTGCCGCCACTTGAGCGTTATCTCATTGTCTCGGACCAAGCTGATGGCCTTGTGTTTTGAATGCTAAATAAACTCGTAATGAGGAGGACATAAAACCAACCAGGTCTGAATTGTGTTTTTGAACGAACGTGTTGGAGCATTTTGAGAGAAAGAAGAGATGTGCGCGTGTGTGTCGTCAACTAAATATTCTCTCCTGTGAGATTAATTGCCTTCATTTCTCACTCATAGAACGTCTCAACCCGCAATAATCTAAATCCAGTTTTCCTGCAACTAGAAAGTAACCTGTTAAATGTACAGTGATCCCTCGCCTTTTTTTTCAAAAATGTTTTGAAAAAATGAATTTGAATAAATGTAGAAAAATCCAGCCATGTTGCGGGAATATGTGTTGTTTCATATTGATGTGCACGAGAGAGGTTTTCCTGCATGCCAAACAAAGACCTGACGTGACTCAGAGGTTTTGTGAAGACTGTACCTGTATTGTACTGTCAAAAAAGGCATCGCAGCCTCACTCAGCATTTTCCCTTGTCTCGCATATTGTGTTTTAGTACGGAGCGCCTAAGGGGACATGGGAGGAAAAAAAAAAACTTTGCGAGATCTTGCAAACCAATTTCAAAGTAAAATTCTATTAAACTCACGAACGGTTGAACACGCTCCATGATTGTTGTTTTCGGTTACACGTACATCCACCTGTAACTGTGTAGTTGTCCGGAATGCTGCAATTCGTTGCTGCAATGAAGTCAACCAGGACCCCCAAGTCATTGAACGTTTTCCAACAAAATAGTCCTCTTTGTTCAGCACTCGCTTCAAAGGTCTTTCGCTTATTTGGAAACCGTATTTAAAATCAAGGACAGATTTAATGTCTTTGTATTTCAAACCAATTTCAAAGTAAAATTCTATTAAACTCACGAACGGTTGAACACGCTCCATGATTGTTGTTTTCGGTTACACGTACGATGACCCGGACGCACATCAACGAGCATTAAAAAAAAAAAAAAGATTGCGAGATCTCACAATACTTTGCGAGCTCTCGCAAAGTAATGCAAAGGGTTTTTTTTCCTTCCATGTCCCCTTAGGGGCTCCGTATTTTAGTGTTGTGTTTGTGGTAACTTTTTTTTGGATTCGTTAAGACAGTGGTTCTTAACCTGGATTCGAACGGTGAATCGGTCTCAGGGGATCGAAGGAGCCTCTGCCATGGAGGTTAAGACACACCATATTTCATAAATCAAATTTTTATTTTTCACTAATGAAGGGTTCGATGAATGTGCATATGAATTGTTTGAGTTCGGTACCTCTAACAAGGTTAAGAACCACTGAGTTAAGTTGAGCTCCACCCCCATTGCCATGCGTCCCGTCTTTGTGGGAGATTGTAACCCGCTCGTCGGAGATGGCACCATCAACAGGGACACATCGCTTCAACGGCGGCAAGCGGCTAGTTCGCAGCCTTGATCGGGTCGGGGAGTCTTGTTTTGAAGGTTTCCCGATCCGGTCAGCTTTTTTTTTAACATCATAAGGAAGCAGTGACAGCTCGGGGTTTTTCTCTTCACTGACAAAAAGACATTGCCACAAAAAAAAGGAACCTTAAACCTATTTCAATGAATAAGAAGACAAGATGAATGTCAGCGTTCCCAATCACCATCACCTACCTCACATTTTTCACCATGTACGGGGAGTTTTCTGGTCCCCATGAACCCTGAAAAACAAGGGATTATGTCATATAAATGAATCTATTCCTGTAGCGTCTCAATGACATAAATCATTTCTAGATTTTCTCGCAGTTAGCCTTCTTATGACACTCAATCACATTTCTCGGCATTATGAATTTAATTGAGACACATTTATTAAAAGCTTCATGGGTGACATTTAAGTGTGTGTGTGTGTGTGTGTGTGTGTGTGTTCAAAATTGATCAAAGCGCATCGTATAAATGACTTGCCGTCAATATTGCTCCACCATCTTTCCAATTTAAAAAAAAAAATCTATAATGCACCCTCATTATTCTTTGAGTGACCAGTGAGTGAGTCAGTTGTTTGATTATGCGGGTCTGTTAATTTGGTCTGACAAATATATATATATATATATATATATATATATATATATATATATATATATATATATATATATATATATATATATATATATATATATATATATATATATATATATAAAAAAATCCTCATCTCACCCCTCGGGTGGTGTCCGTCACTCATTCAGCTCGGGTCCTCTACCAGAGGCCAGGAAGCTTGAGGGTTCTGCGCAGTATCCTTGCTGTTCCCAGCACTGCACATTTCTGGACTGAGATGTCCGATGTTGTTCCCGGGATCTGTTGCAACCACTCATCTAGTTTGGGGGTCACTGCCCCGAGTGCTCCGACTACCACAGGCACGACTATCACCTTTGCCTTCCAGGCTTTCTCCAGCTCCTCTCTGAGCCCTTGGTATTTCTCAAGTTTCTCGTGTTCCTTCTTTCTGATGTTTCCATCACTTGGAA
>CAAKHF010007468.1:0-10561 GCA_901007745.1 Hippocampus kuda
CCTGTGCGAGTACACAGACGCAGCACATGCTTTAGCATGTTGTGAGCAAGAGAGAGAGAGAGAGAGAGAGAGAGAGAGAGAGAGAGAGAGAGAGAGAGAGAGAGAGAGAGAGAGAGAGAGAACCAACTTTTTGAGACAGCAGAAGTTGAACATGGGGTGGGGGGATAAAATGTATGAAAAGAAAAAAAAAAACAAAAGAGAGACAAGGTGTCCATCTTGGAGGGCTCCTGGTCTCATGATCACTGACGCCTCATGGGGGCCCCCCCGCCCCGTCATCGAGGACGTAGGCCTGGTTAACAATGCCTCAATGACTCAGGCTTAGTAGTAGTGTGGTCGTGTATCTGATATGCACACATAATCACACAGAAAACAAACAAAAAGCCAAATTAATCAAGTCCGTCCAGGTAGCAACGTCTACGTTTGTGTTGCTGACAGGGAGAGGAGGAAAAAAACCTGGAGGAAGGTAGCAGTGCCCCCCCCCCACAAAAACAGGTTATGGCATATTAGGAGCTTTGGTGGGTATGCTTTATTTTAGTCTACTCCTGATGTATACTTCATTTATTTATCTTTCTCGCATCTAAATACGTTCGGAAGTAGATAAACATGTTCATGTCAATTCATGGTTCATTTGCCTTTATTTTAGCATGAACCTAACCTACAAGACCAAAACATCTTATCGATAATAAACGTTTGATTGTTTATTATAATACGGGTTCAATTATGGCAAGTTTGGGTTGAATCCCCTTTTAACAAATACATGGGAAGAAGACCCTGAATAAAGTCTTGCATATTAAATCGGAAAAAAAGATGATTATTTTTAAATATCGTTCAGCCCTAGTCCACACCATCTGTATGGCTAAGGAAGGCAAACCTACACCGTCTTTTAACAGCTTTCTTCACGACACCAAAAACATCCACAGGTCACTTTGACCCAGAAAACATGCAAACAACGAACGTTCACCATATTAGTCTTGCAATGTGTTGTACAGTATGTAGTCAAGTGTAATGTGTATCCATCCAGCCATTTTCAAGCCTACTTTTTTCGAGGCTTATCCCAGCTGACTTTTAAGTGCAAGGCAGGGTACTCCCTGGACTGGTTGCCAGGCAATTGCAGCCCTTATAGAGACAAACAACATACACAAACAACCATTCACACTCAACGTTAGCATCACTGGACAATTTTGTTTTGAATTAATCTGGGATAGCTTTGTGGCAAGGACTGTAGAGAATTCACACTCACTGATGGACAATTTAAAGTCTTCTGTGAACTTAATATGCATGTTTTGAAAGAGTGCTCTGAGAAAAGAAACACAAGTACTGAAAAAAAAAAACATGCCAACTCCACACATGATTCAGGAAACTGAGTTTGGAACCCCGAACCTCAGAACTGTGAGGCTGACGTGCTACCACTACAGCACCATGTTGCCTTGACCGGAAGTCGTCGTGGATTTCGAATATTAAAATAATTGAAACTGAGAAAGTCATTTATAGTGCGGGAAGGGGTTGGGGGGGTGTGACTTTCAGCATCCACACAATGGAACGTAAAAGTTACGTGCACGCATGCTATTCAGTTATAACCAATTAAGAAACTGCCACAAGTCAACCGCAAGACCGAATAGTTGAATAGAAAGGAAGGTCATTTTGAAGTCAACAGACATTTTGAGGCCTTTCGTTCGAACTCACCTTCGGCACAGGGTACAACTATGAGGGCTCTGTCCATAAAAACAGTGTTGGTGAGATGCTGCGCCACACCAACACTGGAAGATTCTCGATACTTGACATAGCACACTTTGGACGAGAAGGAGAGTGTGGTGTTGCTAAAGGGAGGGCAACAAAAAGGAGGAAATTATAAAGATTGAAAACAATCACCTGTGACGTCGTTATATGTTGGCTTTGGTTATTCTTTTATAACGAGGACCAAGCGCGAGCGGCACAGCCGCGGTGTCGCCTGATCCTGCCAAGCCGCCGCACATCGCTCTTACTCGGGTGGGTAGAGCCGCAGCTCCTCGATGTCCCCGAGGAAGCCGAAGAGAGTGCGCAGCTGCTCGCTGCTCACCGCGGAAGACAGATTGGTCACTTGGACGACGGCAGTCCCGGGGATCCCACTCATCGTGAAAACTGACGTATTTAAGACTCCCAAAATGTTTATATCCGCCGAATAATTATTCGTCTTTTTTACGTCGGAGGAGGAAAGATTCGCTGGCTTCTTTTGACTGGAAAAATGGGAAACCTTAGTAAGGTTGAAGCCCACTACCGCCCCCTGACGGTGGAGGTCGTAGTTTACATTCCAGATCTACGACTATCAGAAAATTAACGGTAGACTTTCTACAAAAAAAATACATCAAAAGATACAGCTGCCACACGTTTCCAGTACATTCGAAGTGGATTGTAATCGTATTTGAAAACAAAAAGCACCAGAATACTCTCCTTACACCACCTGCACGGTCAATACAGCAACAGTAGTGTTCATCAAAAATGAGTTTCATTCCTAAAAACTACATTTAATGTTATTGTAAACCACTTGAAATTTGAAAAGGAAGCACTCTTAATAGAATGGCCATGTAAGTCTCTCCTTCCTAAAACATTCTTTGTATTATCTCGCGGAGCCTCTACCAGCTGACCTCAGGCGGTACACCCCGACCTGGAAAACGTTTTAATGAAAATGACCAAACCAATTATGCACAGTGTGAAAGAGCATTCTTTAATTTTCCACAGGTGTTAGGCCAGATACGATTCATTATGTACAAAATCTGGAATTCCACGTGGATGCACGTCTGTGGTCAATAGAAATATACTAGCTACAGGTGAAGTCTCTCTCTGTTGGAACTTGTTATTGCTGGTTGTACAATTGGGGGAAAAAAAACAAATTCCGCTGTGTGCATACATATTTACACTTTTTGATTACTAACATTGAAAAAAAAATAAAAACACCGAATTGGCCTGCTAAAAATAAATAAGACGCGAGCATCCCAAACAGATCCACGTGGACGACGATCAATAGTTTCCCAAGATTGTCTACAAAAAGACAACAGTTTGACATGTATATAAACGGCACAGTTTCAAACAAACACAAGATGTTAAACATGCTCATCCTTTCGTTTGCCGGCCCGCCCTCAACTACAACTAATTGATAAAAGTGACACATTTACACAAAACGCAGACTCTTCTTCTCCACACTATTTTATACTTATATATAGATTTCATGTGCTATTTCATTACAAAACTCTCTTGTCCATTTATAAAATCATGTAAAATCATCGGTGGTGTTACTAAAAGGGTTTTAAAAAAATCTAAAGGTGGGAAAAAAAAAGGCTTTATTGCTGGAAAGTGTGAATATTGCTTGTTGAAACAGTTCAAGGTCTTTTTATGGCACTTGCTTTTCTCTTCGCATGAGTCAAATCAACGGGAATGGTCCCAAAAAAAAAAGAAAAAAAAAGGCAAAAGTGGCGCTCTCCCAAATGAATGTGCGAACAAACTTTAAAATAAAGGCAAAAAAAGGATTAAATGTGGACCCGCTCTGACTGGAAAACTCCTACTACCATCCTTGCGTTGGTCACATGGAATAAAAAGCTGAGATAGGCTGCGTGTCTGAATTTCACGTCCACTCTCCAAGCATGTAACATTGTAATGTCATACGGCTCTATTGCTGCTTCAACATGATCCCCGCAAAAAATAAAAAAAGGGAAATGGGGGCAACAGCCTGCTCCCTAGTGGTCACGGACAGAAGGGCAGCTCAAGTCTTCGGCAGCCTTTTTTTCTTTGGGGAGGAAGGGGAAAAATAACACCAAAACACAGTGACAGTCCTCTCGACCACTGCGTCAACACGCTTACATTCAAAGTTTCTTGTGTACAAAAATAACTCTCCCGCTTCCACCCCACCCGCCCCCCGTTGCCATTTACGCTTGGACGTCTCTCACGATTGTCAGATCCACAGTGCTGGGGAAGGTCTTGAGGAGGGAAACGGCGTTTCCATGGTCGATGTTCACAAAGCTGTAGCCATTCGCCTGGCAAAACAATAACAACAAAAAAAAAAAAAAACACGATCAACACCCCTGATCGAGGCAACTGAAACATGTCATACTGGAATGGTGACATACTTGGATAATTTTATCACCAGGCTGAAGAATCTTGGATGCCGGACCTTCGGGCTGGACCCTGGTCACAAAGATGCCCTGAAAGCAGGGATCAGATCAATAATATTACTCTACTTAAACATTGTATACAGATATAATTTGATCTTCTGCGGTTGTTTATTATTTTCACAATTTCTCGGGATTTAACGCACACACATTCTGTACAGGGAGAAACTTTACATTGTCATCTGGACGAAAGGGGTTTCCACGACCTCCCACTCCTCCAGATATACTGAAACCAAGTTCTGGATTTTTCTCCACCTTCACGTGGATCTGAAACGCAATGCAAATGTTGATTTGTATTTTTTTTTAAAAAATTAATTCAGAATATTCACGCCTGGTGTTCATTAAACAGCTGGTCGATTGTAACGTCCAAACTGACCTCGTGCGGCGGCCGCGGGGCCTGCTGAGAGACTTTGAGCATCAAGTAATCGATGAGCTGCTCTCTGGAGGGATGGCGGGCCATGGACGTCTGATTCACGTGAGGACGAGCGGACGACACCACCTGACCGTTCATCAGAGGCACCTGGGCACAACAAAACACACGCTAACGTCAAAGTCAAAGCTTCTTGTCACCATGGGCACAGCGGTCATAACATGCAGGAAGGAAGTGGTAATGACTGATATCGTAGATTGATGGCCATGTTCTACCACAAAGTCAGACACGGGCAAAAAAAACAAAAACAAAAAGAGGATGCGAGGGAGGTCTACCTACTTTTCTGCGGAAGTCCATGGTGTAGCTCTGCTGCCCAGGTGGACCAAACACGTCGTCCTACGAGAGACAAGACCGAAATGATTATTCACGCAACTCATATATTAAACGCAATGACAACAGACAATATGGAATTGATGAGTGAAAAGTTATTTGAAGGGAGCGTCTTTTTTCTATCTACATGCTGAGCGTCTGAATTCTACTGACAAGCTGAGCAGCACGCTACATGTATTCTGCACACTACATGTAAATGCATTTCCACCACAGGAATCTTTGGAGAACATTAAGAGAGGGCCGACATCCTGAGGGATGTTATCTGCATTGCTGAACTTATCCAAAATTAATCTTTAAACTTTCAGAAGTACGAGGGACCAAGAACCAAGTACCAAGGTGGAAATGCAGCTGCATTATTAGAATACCATTACAGAGTATCAATCTCTCCTCTACTGATTCAAGCGACACTTACCTTACCGCAAGCACTCAAAGTCACTTGTCAGGCCAAAACGCAAAGGGGCAAGTGGACGACCAAGCAAGCAGCAGAGGGAATTTAAAAGACAATCATGACGATGTCACAAGATGGCGAGACGCTGATGACATCATCACCCATGCGTAATAATCATTCATTTGAACATGAATGCGAGCTTCATTGGGCCTATTGTTGTTGTTTTTGCCTTTGATTAATGTTCTATTGCCTCTATAGCAGACGTGTGAAAAAGTTTCAAGTCTTAAACTATCAACGTTAAGCAAGATACTACTAATAATCCAGCAAGTGATGTCATTACTTGAGTTAAGCGCTCCACTCACTCCCCGCCGTTGCACAAGTCCAATGACGGGGAGTGAGCGGAGTGCTCCAAAGGCATGCGCCGGTGAACAACTCCAACATACTCTCACTTACACGCCTACAAGTGTCAGATGATTGCGGAGTGAAGCGGGAGAGGAGACACGGACGGGGGTAAGGCTTGCGGCGCGGCAATGGCCGCCGGATGGTACTCACGCTGAAGGCGGCGTAGGGCCTGAATACGTCTCTACAGCTGCCGTAGCAGCAGCTGCGGTGCGGCGAGCAGCCGAGCGGAGCGTTATAAGAATTAAAGGAGTGGGACAGCGCGTTCTGAACGGCGGCGCCACCCCACGACGTCCATGCAACGCACCCAAAGACATGCACAAAAACATGCAAGAAAGAACAAAGGCTTCAAGCATGGCTAAAGAGAGGAATCCTTCTCGTGCCTCAAAAACAAAAAGCAGCGATAAATAAACGCCTCACCTCAAAAACTATCTTAAAAAAGTAACAGGTGGAGCTTTGAGATGGCAGTAAAGCTGTGCTTTTATATCTCTCTATTTTTTTTTTCATCCTTGGCACCAATTATTAATTTTCCTGCGGCCCAGGACTTTGTTGGCATCTTAGAGCATTATAGAAAGGGCATAAAAAAACACACACACGAGTGAGTTCCAAAATATATACCTTGTGATTATTTTAATCTGGTGGTGTGCCATGAGACTTTTATGTGACTTGGCTGAAGAAAGGTTGTGAATCACCGAGTCAGTGTTGTAAGTGTAGTTCAGCTTTAAATCTTTCTCTCTCTCTTTTTTTTTTTTAATTAGATTTTTTTTACCTTTTCCATCTTTTTTGCCTCAATGTGCCGCATCACTTGGTCTCTCCAGTCGGCCGGCACCCTTCCCGGTGTCCCCGACACAAGGCCGGGCCCGTCCAGGAGCGAGTGCTCCGACTTCACCCTGACGTTAGGTCTCTTACTGGGGCTGCTGTGAGGATAGTGAAAGTCGCTGACCGACATGGTCCTCTCCGGGAGCTCGTGCGGTTGTGAGCGGACGCTGGGCGGCCTGATGGGAGCGGCTATGTCAATGCTGTACGTGCGGGTGGATATGGGCCGCTGCGCTGCCTGACTCATGGCCAGTGGTCCCCTGGCAAGGGTGTGAATGTCCCGGTAGGTCAGGTAGTCGCCCTCGGGCAACTGCATGCGGCGAGGCTCGCCTACAGAGGTGGTGCTGCTCTGCCGCTGTAGAGTGCCTCCACTGGACTGGTTGCTGGTAGAGTGGAGCCTCTCATTGGCCCACATGTCCCCTGGAGGTTTGGATCCCGCAGCGAGGCCCCTTTGCTGGGGCTGCAGCGGGTAGGGCGGTGCCTGATTCCGATTCGAGTAGTTGGTGTTGGCGAGCGAATGGGCGGCAGTGGGGAGGTAGCCTTGGCGCTCCGGTGGCACGGGCGTCCTCTGGGCCCACGTGCCATCTTTGCTCGAGTACTGGACGTTGTACTGAGGCGGCGAAGTGCCGACGGCACCGCTGGGGGGCGCCGGGTACCTGCCGGTGCTGCTGGGAGGGATGGAGGAAATTAGCGGGTCCGAGCATGGGTAGACTTGAAGGGCGTGATCATCGAGCAAGGAGGCGGACTTGCTCCTGACGATACTCTGGCCTTGAGCCGTGGACGCCGGAGCGGGGCCGCCGCCGGCCGCCATCCTGCTCTCTGCTGTGCTGTCGTCGTCAAACGAGTACATTTTCATGCCGCCCTCTTCGATGTTGCCGACGCTCTGAGACTTGCTAACCTGAGAAGGATGGCACCTCCTCTCGGGGGACAGTTCCTCGGTGCTGCGAGACATCTCGCCGCCAGCCGAGGACCCATCACTAACCTGCTGGTTTCCGTTCTGGAAATGGTGGTTGTCAAAATCTCGCTTGCTGTCCACCTCCTCCCGTCTCACTAAACCATTATGAGGCTCCACCATGTTGTCTGTAGGCGGCTGCGAAACGTTCATGTTGATCTGGTCCCACTTGGTGTAGCCGTCTCTCAGGCCGTTATTGAGTCCCTTCTCAATGAAGGCCAGTCGGGCTTCCATTGTCAGGTCGTAGTCACCCGCCGGCTCGGTGGCACCACGCTGGGCCCTCAGGAGTGCCTGGAGGGACGTTTCCGAGCCATTGCCATTGTGGAGCAGCTCGCTGGTTTCTTTGGAGGGGTTCATGTTTTCATCCTCGTGCCTGGAATGAAGACAGCGCCCGAAATCAGAAATGGAACATTGTGAGGTTTCAAAAGAACGCTCAGCGTGTTGCAGACCTGCTTTTGGGGAGGAAGGGCATCTTGGCTTCCCTCTCGGGGGTGCACAGGGAGTTGTCTTGGCTGCTGTCGGTGGTCAGTGACACAGAGTCCGACATGCGTGACGGCGACGAGCAGTTGCTATTGTTCTGGTTGCTGTTGGCCACCGTGTCGTCAAGCAGCGAGTCAACGTCCTTGCTGTCGTCTGCGCGGTCAAAAGCACACGCCGTTACTCATCCTGCCTTTTCTTTCGCTTGATCAGAGCTTCTCAAAATGCGGTCTGAGCATCCGCAAGCCAGAATGTGGAGATGCTCAAAATCATTTGCAATATGTCAACAAAACAATGTACACACTGAACCAATGTTTCCGTTTCAAAATGTTTTACAATAAGTATCACCGAACAAAACACTCAGCTCTCAAAGTACCAGCATCATAACAATCCATAGATTTCAACGTACATAATACGTTCAAACAATGCTTCGATGAAAATATATTTCACAGGAGGTCAAAATAAAAATGAACAACGAAAACCAATTGCTCCCTCCTATCTTAGCTTCAGCGCTTTTGCAACATAAATGTCTTCCTCCAGGGTGCCCTGGACCCAAAATGTCTGCGAGACCAAAATGCACCTTTTTTGTCTTTACTCAGCGACACCACTTTGGGCTGGTTAAAGGAGATCTCGACGAGAGGCGGCCTCATCTCGGCAATCTTCATCTCCTCCTCTTCGTCAGACAGTTCCTCAGAGTCCTGGACGGAGGGGTAAAAAAAAAAAAAAAAAAAAAAAAAAAAAAGCTTTCAGGGGTGTCCCGGGAGTCTGGCCCTGAGAGGGGGCCCACTTGCAGCCTGCATTAAAAGTTACGTCTCATAAACACAAATTGAAGAGGCCCCACTCTTCTTCCCATTTGTTTGCATATGATATCGAGTGGATAAACTTTGGACACGTGTACGTTTGACTTCGCGCCCTTGGTGCACTTACCTCCAGCGTGTCCTCGTGGTTTATGGTGGAGCTCTCAGATGACTTGAGAGGGGCCTGTTGGGAACTGAAAGACTCAGATTCTGCGTCCCTAGATACTGCCTCTGGAATGTTTGGAATGATGAAGGTGGTGTTGCAAGCTTTGGCCTCCAAGTCTGACGCCAGGCCGTTAGGGGGCGGAGCTTCGATTACCTGCGCCAAAATGATGAATGTTACCATCTGGAATCATGCCTTTTTAATAGCTCGTAATCATATAGTTGAGTCGGTTTCAAGCTTTTTATGGGATCAAAACATTTTCCGGTAGCATTTTTGCTAACAATGCAAAGTCGCTCTCGAAAAATGCTACATTGGTTCACTTTAACAACAGAGAAAACACGACGACGAAAATGCAAACTTTTGTTTTCTGAGCGAGACAAAAGCTGCAATTCACAAGACCTTGACTCCCACGTCCTGCACGCCAACGTGGCTCCTCTCCGCGGGTGGCTTCGGGTCCCTCCCCGACTCTTCGCTCGACTCGTCCTCCTTGAGCCGGTGCGCCACTGACTGGGCCGTCTTCACCATGTTCTTCAGCTCGTCGGGATACGGCGTGGGATAACGCTTCAGGTTGCCCTCCTGGCGGAGAGGAGACACGTTCATGAGATGGGACGACCGGGAAGGGGATTCTTGGGAAGGACGCAAGGTACCCTTGGGGGCGCTTCCCTCTCGTCCTTGTCCTCGTCGCACTCAAAGGCCACTTGAGCTCGGTGCTTGCGCTGTTCCTCCCACAAGGCCGGATTGAAGCTTTCCGAGTCGGAGTTGGGAATGTCTGGAACGCAAGCGGGAGAGGGTGAGGGATCGCTCACAAAAAGGATCAATATTCATTTGACAAGGCAGTGGCACCTTGACTTTTGCGTTCAATACGTTCTGTGGCAATACTTTTTTTTTTTCCAGTTCTTGGAGAATTTACAGCTGGTGTTTCATTTGAAATATTTTTAAATCTCTTCCTATTTTCATTTTGCTGCCTGACTGTAGTAAGTGTGAATTCAATGTAATCTTTACAACCGAAGCACATTCTAAAGATTCGGAGTCAATACTGTGCCGCTTGCTGTCCTCTCAGGGTATCTGCAGCTTAAAAGAAATTTTAACCACAAGGTGGCGCAAGGACAACAGAGACTTCTGAAAATTGCAACGTTTCACCCAAAACACGACTTGTTCATTCATTTCTAGTGATTTCTTTTCTTCATTTTATGAGGTCAAGTGTGTGCCAGTTCCGGTTACTCCCAAGAGGAGGTCGGTTTGCGTCACATGATGCCAGGAGAGGCCCGCCTGTGTGTTGGGTAGCACCTATTAAACATGCATTCGGGTCAACCGAAAGCTCTGCACTCACAGTCCTCGGTTCTGGTCTGCTGCGGGAACATGTAGTTGGTCAGTACGGTTTTTTGGGTCTCGGGCTCCTCTTCCTTCTGCAGCGGGATCAGCGGTTTGGACTGCAAGAGAATGACCGGGAAAGACGATCACGCTCTCAACGAGTCTCAAAGAGAATCGTCTTGAATTCACGGGTGATGTCCTGGGGTCGTTACCTGATTTTCAGACAGCCACATGGCGGTCATTTGGCTGAGTTTCGTGAAACTGTACGGGAGGTTCTTCAGCCTGAAGAGGATCAAAAACACTCAGTCACGCAAAGAAATAAGTGGAAAGGCTTGAGGAACACTTTAAGGGTCAGTCGA
>CAAKHF010007469.1:0-10601 GCA_901007745.1 Hippocampus kuda
AACCAAAGCTAGGTACACACACACACACACACACACACACACACACACACACACACACACACACACACACACACACACACACACACACACACAAAAACTTGTCTTGACGTGCACTGTATCAAGCGGTAATGACCCCGATGACCTCTGGTTCACTTATATAAGAAAAGCTTACACAAGCAGCGACACCACGAGGAGCAGACAAATATAGCTCAGCCAATCTTTTCGCCTGTGTGTGCGCGCGTGCGCGTGTTAGATCAAGTGTGTGTATATCTGAAGATGCGCCTGGGAGACGGGTGGATGCAGACAGGCAGTGATGGGGGGTTGTGGGGGGAGGTGCTGGAGAAGTGAGCAATTTGTCATCTGGCGGCAACTTGAATGCAGAAACCGTTTGGGCTGTTTTTATCCAAGTACTTTTTTTTTTTTTAAAACATTGTGCAGTAGAACCATCATTGATGTAAACGTGAAGTAAATGCAGCAAATCATTGGGAGAACAGAGAGCGCACTCAAGGGAAGGGGTGGAGGGGTGAGGGGGGGTGGGAGGAGTGGAGGTGTGGGTCTGACTTAAACAGCAGAAGGCCTGCGAGAGCTACTTCCACACTTCAAGGGCTTTTGTGACAGCGAAGCGACACCGTTCTCAGCACCGTCAGCAGTTTTGCTTGTGAATGTGTGTGTGTGTGTGTGTGTGTGTGTGTGTTGGGGTTGGGTATTTTAACTCCTGGAGACAGCACCTCACAAACAACACTGTGTGTTTGTGGCAAATAAACACGTTGAACACAAATGCCACCACCATGTCACCAGCTTCAATCAAGGAAATGCCGCTTAGCAGAAGCTAACGCAATTGAGTATCCACCAAAACGCATTGCAGCTCTGCTTACCCTTCTACTCCGACATGACAGCAGTGGTGCCACACCCACGGTGGGATGTGGTTGTCTCCGCATGATCGTGTCTCAGGTGGTGTGGTCTGCATGCTTGAAAGTGGCTCTGGATCTTCAACCAGCCTAGCTGCTCAAGTCATAGACAGAGAAACTGAGTGGTTTTATTTTGTGTGTGTGTGTGTGGGAGGAGGGGTTATGGAAATTGGCACCACTGTCACAAAAAAGTGCAGAATTGCTCTCACAGAGACATATTTTCAGAAATATAAAAAAGATTTACTTGGCTGCATAACGTCATATTGATAAGTGGGCAAGTCAAAGAGCCCCAAGTATTTGTTCACAAGCATTCAAAAGTCAATTTTACATTGATTGTCCCCTTTGAAGATCAGTGCAAATATGGCCTGTGATCGAGGATGTTTCTTTGTGTGGCGCTCTCGTTCTCTCTAATTTCTAGTGGTGGAGTTAATGGGCCTTTAACCTTGTGTCAATAGCTGGGGGCTTTGGTGCCATCGCCCACACCACAATTACTCCCTCCCCAATTAAGCAGGCCAGGGAAATGTGTGTATGTGGAGTGGTGTGTATAAAGAGGTACTCATCATTGCATAGCCTGAAGTGCCAGTGAAAACGGACTTTTTTTTTTTTTTTTGATAACGAAGATAATGGAATCCAGAACAATGTCACCACATACGCACTCTCTAAAGCCAACGACCTCACAGCCACAAACAGTAATGATCATAATAATAATAATGGTTGTTGTGATGCGAACAGACAGATTCCCACAGGGGGGGCTTGTTGAGATGACTCGAGCAGATTATTAGTGTCGCACAAGATTTGGAGTGATTAGTCTTGTCAAGATGGCGTCGTTTGATAGCCGCAAGAGCTTCGGGCTTCTCATCATATTGTTTTGAAGCAGACATGATGCACTTTTAAACCAGTTCCAAGATGTTTTAAAAAAAAAGGTCTCTGGCAGTCTTCTGATGAACAGAAAATGCATTTTGCGCAAATGGACTGCGTGCACGTGACAAATCTAGCTCCAGTTTGGTGTTCCAGGCTATTTCGCCGCTCATCCTTTGTGCCTCTGCTATACCACTGATTATTAGTACTACTTTCTACAAACATTCACCTTACAAACATTTGGTACACACCAACGCATCTGTGTTAATTAAAATTTGTGCCGGGCAGCACTGAGGTCTTCTGGGTGAAATGCAGCATAATTACTGCAAGAAGAAGAAAAGTTTCAACTTACCGGTACTTCTATTAGTCGCTCCCCACGGAGCAGAAAAGAAACTATGCCTGTGAGGATGTGTTGCTGCTCTGTGTGTGCGTTGAAGTATCATTTTCTAAAAATAATAGCGTTGTTACATTGTGGTATGCGGAGGTCCTTATTCAATTTCCCGTACCCAACACAAACGGCATCCTCTTGTCAAGCTATTACTGTATTCTTTTTTTTTTCACCACGACTAGAGTTAGCAGTTGTCACTTTCATTGGAGCCATGCTGAGTGCTAATTTGGAGCAAATAAACAAAGCTACATGCAACATGTGACGCATGGAGCCTGTGATCGTTACGCAGCTCGCAACTGCGTGCCCACACCGAGACGTTTCGCAAATCGTACAGTGTCAACTGAGGTACTTTGTGTGTGAAAAATTAGTGTGTAACCCGATTTGTTTCTGCACCATGTCATTCGGACACATTTGTTCAAAGCGTTTGCCGTGGTTAACCTACGTTTAAAAAAAAAAGAGATATGGTCTCCCTTAATTGTGCCGTTTCATTTATCGCCACACTGTGCAGCTATGCGTTAGCCACTTTTTTTTTTTTTTTTTGCAGTTCGTGAAATGGGGTCTTTGTGTGAGTTATGGTGCTGGTATCTTATGCGAGAGAATACAGCCAACCCTAAAAAAAGGTTTGATGGGAGGAAAGGGAATGGAGGGAGCCAAAGCGGGCTTTTGTGGGGCGAGATAAGACGGCATTATCTGTCCTGCTCATTCTCTCTTTGACCAGCGGGGGGTGTGGTGCCTTATCCTCGCTTCCTGCTCAGTGGGTCGCCTTCACAGTCAGACTGAAGGATGGCGCTCGCACTGGGTGTACGTATATGTGTCTATGTGTTATACCCCGACACTCACACCGAGCGCGCACACACACAGCAGCTCGCGCCCGCCTAGACAGCCGGCCTATTATCGCGCCGCAGAAGTGCACATTTTCAAAAGCGAAACGGGAAGATAGTACAAAAAGAAGTTAGAGCTGAAGGCAAGAACCAAGAGGAAAAAAAGAGGTCATCTAAGCACAGCAGTGCTTGTGTTTAACATCCCCTCACTACCAGCATTGACCTTTGATTGCTCTTAAGAGCAGGGGCGGACGTTCTCTTTTTAATTCAGTGACTGCACGAGTTTGTAGGGGAGAAGGTGCGGGGGGGGCATAAAAAAATGAAACCAAATGGGGCAATCAGTGGAACATCTAAAGGCAAGCTGAGTGATAGACAGACTTGTCCTTGTGTGCTGTTAGTCGGAGAGCCTCAGTCAGTCAGTGCTGCATGTACTCTACTCCATTTTGAGCTGTAAAGGCAACTTGGATGGCATTTATTGATATTCTCACAATGTCACCCCATGCCTGTGTGGGTATTCTCCAGGTACTCCGGTTTCCACCCACATTCCAAAAGCATGCATGGGAGCTTGATTGAACACTCTGAATTGTCTCGAGGTGTGATTGTGAGTGTGAATGGTTGTTTGTCTCTGTGTGCCGTGATCCTCCTGAGGATAAACGACTCAGATATTGGATGGTTGGATGGATAGATTTCATGGAATGTTTTCTGTCATTATGATTATTGTAGAAATAATAATCTTACTCATCAGAGTAATCACCATTATTTTGATTTAAAAAAAAACAAAGAAATACAAATTATTCAGTTAACCATTGTAACTACAACTTAAAATGGCGGCGAAAATGCTTTGTTATTATTTGGGACCCCAAATAAAATGTCTTCAGATACGCATGTTTTCTAACCGGTAGGCTCACAAATGAACACATCCTGTTATACGCTTCGTTTATTGCATGCTGAGTACACTCAAAAATTCTCCCCCCCGCCTCAGGATGTCCACAACCTTCCCTTTGAAGGTGATGACATGCAAATTGAACCCCTAAATTTGAAAAGACCCAAAGGAGTCCAGGCACGGCAGATAACGCGTAATACTCCACGATGTCATTTGTCATTAATCCGATACCAAGTATACGCAGTTTTGTGTTTGAACTGGGGCAAGTGCTTACAGGAGAGACTGACTCCTAAATATCCATTTCATCGCACTCACCAGAGATGCTGGTTATAAAATGCAGTTATGTGTGTCGGTCGCCGCAGTTTTAGTCAACGTTTTCTCTCAACAGCCAATCAAGCTGTTGTCATTTTGAAATTTGAAAGCGCCCACCACTAAATATGTTGAGTCTGTTTCCAAGTGGCGCACACACACGCACCCCCCCCCCACACACACACACACATTCATTGACATATAGTGAACAAAAGAAGTGCCTATAAAAGCGTCCTTCAGTATTAAATAGCACTAAACACAACAGGGCCGCGTCTCGGTGAGGGTGTGAATGTCAGTGGACTTATCAAGACTTGTAGTGCAATATGAAGTCCGTGTATATCACCGCGACCCGTTAAGCTGTCATATATGCGACATAAATCCAAATAGAGGTCATAAACCTGTGGAGGTCATAAACTTGTTGATGCCATAAAGTGGTCAAACCTCTTGGACTACTTCCGCGGAAACATAGAAGAATAGGTCATGTTCTTTGTATATCGACACTATTGTTCACATACAGACGTTAACTATTTGCTAACAAACGCAACAGCACCGAAGCACATGATAAATCTGGCAGATTATTTCATTGCCTGTAATTTCAGTTCACGATTTTTCACAAATAGCCGTGAGCTCATTCGCTAGCCAAAACAGCAGCGCTCAAGCATGTGAGCGGATGGATTAAAGAGTGGCCTCTTTACCTCGAGCTGTTACTTCAATGTCACCTGTTGGATTCTCTCGCAATCCCTTCATGCTTGATCCTTGCAGTGGTGCTAATTAGCATTAATGGTGCTTGTAAACAGGTGAAAATCCTCTAGAGCACATCCTGCTTGCAGATGAAAAGCCCTTTAGCGTTAGCGTGGTATAATTAGGTCTGAAAGTCTAATGAATAACCAAGAAGGAAGCCGGCGTCGTGTCATTCGTGTCAAGGGCACGGCGTCAAGGTATTTGATTGAAGGTGAGGCACCCGTGTGATTAGAGCCTAGCAAAATAAAAAAAAACTGTGAAGACTAATAGAATTTGTTGAAATCCAAATATCAGTATGCTGCAAGTTTGCTTGGAATTGGGATTGCGGTTGGGCGATTCACGATACGATACAATTCCCTCAATCACAGCATACAATTCCCTCCCATATCAATCCTGATATGATTTCCTGAGATATGGTTCACTGCAATTATGATACGTTACAATGTGTTTCCTCCACGAAAAGACGTGAATCACGACAATTACAGTACAATGTGAATAGAGGATAAGATTCAGTCCAATTAAGCTAGTTATGATTCAATCCACTTAACATACAGTGTAATGTAATTCGCTCTCATTTTGATATGATTGGATTTGCTGCTGCAATTGTGATACGATTCCAAATTACGCTATTATACGATTCTCTCCAGTGGCGGTACGTTAAGATTCGTTCCAATTGCCGTAGTTACCGGTCACAATAAAATATGATTTTCTCCAATTTTGATATTACATGATTTTGTTACAATTGTGATACGATGAATTTGTATAACGGTGCAATTACGATTCACTCCAATTGTGATGGAGTCAATCCAGCTGTGATACAACACAATCCGATTCAATGCCCTTATTGCAAAAGGATTTGCTCTTTTCTCTCTTTTTTTTTTTTAAATTAAGATGTGATATAATCAGCTCCAATTATGCTGCGACGCAATCCAGGCATGATACGATGCAATATGATTCACTCCAATATGACGTGATGCATTTCACAAATGTCCTGATATGATTCCTTCCAAACAATATGAATCTCTCACGTTACAATCCGAAGATCCCCTCCAGTTATGATGCGACGCAATACAATACGTTTCACAGGTCAGAAATGTCCCGATGCAGTGCAGCATGAGCGCTGAGCATCGTGCGCTACTTGTTGTGTTTACACCGTGTATGTGTGTCAATGTGAGTGAGTGTTTTAAAAAAAAAAAAAAGTCCAAAAAAATGCTCTGCAACATAAAAATAGAAATGTGCTGCTGACAACGGCACAAGTGACAGGTGTTGTTTTAAAAGTCTAAAAAAAAATACGTGTGACTGACGATTCTGTGAAATCAGCTGTTTTTTTTGGGGGGGGGAGGGGATTGAATCAAACTGCCTCCATTCGAGTGCTTATGAAACGGATATATCTCCCACTCCCGGAATATCTCATCTCACCTCATATATTTTATGCAGTCATTAAATTCCCTCAACTCACCTTTTCTGACTCACTCCGTCATCTCTTTCACTCCTCTCTCCCGTCTTACTTTTTCTCCATGACTTCTTGACTTTGTCTGTCTAAAAAGCTAATGAATGTCAACTTTTTCCGTATACGGTCCTAAAAAATAGTTTTTTTAATAATGAAGGCCCTCACCCTTGGTAATGTGCAGCATTATCGATTCATTTGGTTATCGATTAGCTGTCAATTAGAGATTAATCGTTGCATGTCTGCTCCAATTATGATACAATAAAAATATTCGCTCAAAATCTGATACGATTCACTCCAATTATAACACAATGTCATCATCTAAAATTAAAATCTGATTGACTCAAATTTCCAGGCGATTCATCACGATTCACTCCAATTATAGCCCGATATGCTTCACCGCGTTGCTTTCCTCTTCTTTGTGTATTTGCGTTACATCCCACTTCACACAAAAAATATGCCCAGGCTGAACTCCACGAGTGCACAAATTACCCTAAAATAAACTGAAGACATTAATAATTAACAAACATGAATTAAGTCGCTCGCCCCCACCGGGACATCGCACAAACATGCACACAAACAGCATCTCACGCTCCACATGATGAATGGTGAGCTTGATAAGTGTGGCCTTAAATGTCTTTGCCAATTTTCTCCTTCCGTGGATCCTGAACTGGGAAAGATAGTTTTGGTAACTTTCAATTCATCATTTTGGACACCGGCCACTCGAGCGGCGCGGCTAATGGCAGGAGGTCAGATGCATTTTCACAAAGCACGGGGACATAACGCACGGAATGATGCTTACGTGCGCAGTATTCTTCAACAACAGTGGAAAACAACAGCAAAAGTTTGAACTCTAACAGCATAGATTGCATTTTTGAGCTTCCTTTCACACAGTAAATTTGGACTTCTGTCACACAATTTTTGAGTCTCCAATAAATAATAATAACACTGTCTATTCATTTGCATTTTCTTGCAAATGTTTGAACTTTGAGCATGTTCAAACAAGAGAGAAATGTGAGAAAGGTTTACCGCCTTAAAACAATAGTATAAAAATTCAACCAACAACAAAAAAATCTGACTTTGCATGTTATTTTTGGAGCGCAACCCCTACGATAAACTGAATATCAAAACAACCAATTTATATGCAACGTAAAAGGAAAAGCCAACTGAACTGCAGTACTTGGAGAGAAGATGGCAGAAAACGTTTCTGACCATCCAGAGAACACTTAAGTATGTATTTTCTGGTGCAGCCAACCAAAATGAATTAAGGACGGAAGGATGCACTTGTGTTGATGAGTTTGCAAAGGGAGCCAAACAAGTAAATACAGACATATTCCCCGGTGAGCCGTGTTCTGAATCTGCTCGGAAAGTCTCACAATATTCGCCATAAATTCACACGGACCCTGCTGTACTGCGGCGGCACCAAAAACATCGCCTGTCCATCAAAAGTCTTTGTCTACGCTGCCCTGCTTTAAGCATCTCACTCCTGTCAGTAGCAGCACTCAATGGCAGGCTTGTACTGCAGAGGCTGTGGTGAGCTGAAATACCCTCCAAAAATAAGGGTATTATGCGGGCAATCCCCTGACACCTTGGTGACCACAATCTGATTGCCTTTTCGAAATGCACAGTTCAACAACTTCATGCGTGTACCGTAGGGTTCAGGGGTCACCAACCTTTCTGAAGATGCGACCTCCAGTACGTCTTGGATGCTGATTAGTGCGATACTTCTGAAATAACACTTTCTCGAATTACGAAACTCCTGGTGTAGTTAATCAATGTATATCCATCCATCCATCCATCCATTTTCTGGTCTGGTTATCCTCACAAGGCGTCACGGTGTGTGCTGGAGCCTATCCCAGCTGTCTTCAGGCAGTAGGCGGGGGACACCCTGAACCGTTTGCCAGCCAATCGCAGGGCACACATAGACATACGATCATTCGCGGTCACACTTGCACCTAGGGACAATTTAGAGTGTTCAATCAGCCTGCCATGTATGTTTTTGGAATGCGGGTGGAAACCGGGGAAAAACCTCACGCAGGCACAGGTAGAACATGCACACAGGAAGGCCGGAGCCAGAATCAAACCCTGCACCTCTGCACTGTGAGGCAGACACACTAACCAGTTGACCACCGGGCTGCCGATCAATATATAGTGTCTCTGATAATGCTTCTGACTATTCTTGCTGATTTTCACATCTATATTCACTGCACATCAGAGGTGAGCAATTTACAAAACTCTGCCGCTCCATAATTCATGATCCGTTTGCGGACCGGGCACCCGTCCGTCATCGGCAGCCCGTCATTGGCGGATTAAAGCTATTATTACAGGACCTACTTTACAGGAAATGCAAAACGTTACCATACATGGTGAATGGAAGCAACCCTGCTTGTATTCAGCCCCGCGAACAAACACAGGAGACAGTCAGGGCATATTTCTGTCACTTGCCAGAAAAACGGGTCAGTACTGCTGTACAGTATGCTTTTAATATTTACTCTATCATCAGTCCAAGCTAATCTATGTATATTGCAGTATACTGCTCATATATATATACATAGATAAAGAAATAAAATGCAACTGACATGTCTGCTTTTGGTCATGTACCCATCTGCATATTGTACAACTGCAGTATAGTACGCTGTTTATGTATCATTCTTTTCTTGTCAGTCCATTTTTTTATACCATCGTTTTTTGCTCCATACATACAAATTAGTCTCTATGTAGTGTCTAGTCTTGTACACTTTGTCGTTCACATCCACAAATAGAGTTTATATACATGAATACTTATTACAGACATTTTAGTATGTACTTCGTGTCTGTGGAGGTACAGTTTTACCATTTAAATCCACACAATATACGAGGCAGTCTAGCTAGTATATGTCTACTTGACAGACCCAGTTTAGGCGGCACTGCAAATACAATTTTTACAGTTCAACAAATATTAAAAGGAACAGCATGTTCCTCCAGCAGTAAGCGAGCTCACCCGAGTTATTAAATGCCCACAGGGGGCCGTGAATGGGAGATGCGGCAGATTCGACATCAATATCTACAAGACCTTTAAAAACAGTCAGATGCCGAGATACGCACGAGGCGACAAACTCTTCACTGCCGCCCCCCTTATCGCAAAGAAAAGGTAAAAACCGCTGTGCGAACATCAGGCTATTTATCGCATTTTAAGATTACATCTTAAGTCGAAAACCATCAGTTTAAAAGAGGAGATGCCAGTCAAAACTAAACAGGTTCATAATCTGGCGCTCAAATTTCGCAACTTGGCCCCACGTAAATGTTTCACTGATGATTATCCGTGTGCTCGGCTCGAAACCAACCACTTTTCTGTCGCTCTCTTCTTTGGCTGACCTTTCGTTTTCACTTTCAAGTGACTTTTGAGCGTTTTTGTGGTACTTTCTCTCAATTTATTGCTAAGCTCGATTGCTTTTTTTCAAACTTATCATCAGTACTTCACATGAAGACTAAGGCCTTGTACAACGACCAATGACGTGGAGGAAGTTAGCACTATCAGCTAACTTTAATCTATGTATCTGGCGAAATTCACTGCAGCTCTGCTTACCCTCCACAAATCCACCACTGCCTCCAATATTCTTGTTCCCTGGAAACTGCAAAAATCTCCGGTGTTGCTGACTTTATGGCGCAATAAAATATTATCGAAAACAAACGCTGTTAGCTAATGCTAATCTGTGTTGAAACTGCTGCACTGCTTCCATCCCACAATCTCAGCCAGTCTAGCTGCCGAGTCGTTATCTGATATTGGCTTGAAGCAGTGGCCGTTATTATGTAAATGAGCCGAATTGTGACGTTCCATCCATCTATCCATTATCGGAACCGCTTCATCCTCACGAGGGTTGCAATTTGGTGGAATTCAGAATGGCTTACTCACCGACACCTTTTCCAAAATAAAGTCCTTCTTTGTTATCCGTTTAATTTCACACAGAATAGGCGGGCAGGCAGCTGCAGAGCTACAACTATTTGTAGGTAAACAAACAATTCAAGTCAATAAAACATAAAATGTCCCCTTCAAGTTTGGGCATGCTAATTACATTTCAATTTCAGCTTCCTTTCACATTTAGTTGTCTGTTTTTGTAGCCGTGTGTTGGCGCTGGGTTTGGACTCCCTATTTCAGCAATCCGCCCTGCTTGATTGAAGGGCTCTGTGTATTTGTCTTAACGGGCAACGTAGCGATCAGTTTAGTGGGCCCTCCCCCTCCATCCCAGATGACGCAAAACACATCTCC
>CAAKHF010007476.1:0-12491 GCA_901007745.1 Hippocampus kuda
TTGCTCTCTACAAATCAAAGACACTGAGTCTTTTAATTTGTCAAAAGAGATTCATTTATTTACTCCATGAGTCATATAGTGACGACCACCAAGTAATGCACAATAATTAGAATTTTAAATGTAAATACAGTACTGCACCAGTCGCTCAAGATGTGGTGTGCTGTGAGACTGCGCCACCTTTAACCCTTGTGGACCAAAACATCCCATAACAGGACTGTTGACGTACAAACTAAAATGATGTCATGATCTATTAACATGTTGAAGGCGCTAACTTGTCCATATTGAATAGTCCAAATTCAATGTTTTTGTTTTTTACTTATATGCAGATGACAGTTACTTATACCCATAGCACAATACTGCTTTTTATTGCTTTGATGTCCATAGAGGGCACCAACCTCAATAAGTAAATAGAAACTATATATGTATGGATAGGTCTGACGCCACTGAACATTTTGAGTGGTCACAAGAAAAAAAAGGATTCAGAAATGACTTTGATATTACACTTTAAAGCCACCATTCCATCATGGTGCCTTTGTCCGATGTGTCGTTAAAAAAAATCAACGCACAAGGGTTAAATTGCAGGCATAGTTCAACTGAAAACGGATGAAAAAACAGATTTCACTAAGCTTGGCAATCAGCAAGCCAAATAAAAGGGAAAACATAAAAGGAATGAATGGAGCAAAGTGAGTCTCAGATTGTATTTCTTTTCCATTCCAGGAGATAGTATAAAGATTTAGACACTGTTTTTTGTGGAAGAAGAAGAGGGGAGTGAGAATGTGAGTGCGTATAAATCAATGGTTCTTTGTGTCACAGAAAAAAAAATAGGTGGAATCACACTAGCCCGCGCAATTACATGACTCACATAGTCACATTCGCACGTGCACGTACGCACAGATACGCTTCAGAGAAGAAGAGAGCGCGAGCTGGGTGAAGTTAATGCCGAAGCTGCACTTTATCCTAACTAATGAAAGCCTTTGTGACTTTGAAGCCAATCGAAGCTGAAATTGACAAATGCAATGTGAGCGAGAGCAATAAATGTGATAAGGACAAACCCAAGTCACAACCCCTTCGAGGATTTTGTCCTCTGTGAATGAGTGATTGATTGACTGAGTTCAAATGATCCCGGGACGTAGACTTATTGTGACCCTCAGAGAAAATAGACTCCCTCATTTGAGCACCTTAAAGATGCTGTTGAAGGCTCTCACTACATGCCCTTGTGTGTTGACACAGTCATACATCGTTTCAGAGGATATCAAATTGGTTTATCCTACTGTGAAAACATTGTTGTTATTGCTACTATTTCACTGAGTCATATCAGGTCTGGGAACAAATATGATGATGCTTCAAATGGTCGACTGCTCCGATACTATGGTCCTTTTCCTCTGTTCAATGTAATGGCATCGAAACTATTTTTCCCCTTGACGTTTTGCTTTATATATGGGATTTCATAGGAAACCATACAAAAGGACGACCAGAAGCAATTTGCATTTTGCCATGTGTGGGTCAAATACTCTTAAAAAATATGTAGTCGTCTTACTTTGATATTGATCATCAGCCTGATTAAAAAAAAAAGTGATTTGCAGTAATTTGCTAAAAATGGAAATGTATTGGTTTTGTTTCAAGTGTCTACTTGTGTAGCCTGTCAGACAAAATGAATAGCGATATGAAAAAAGAAAAAAAAAGATGAATGAGAGTCCAAAGGTGATAGGATATACCAACCTGCGTGGACTCACAATGTTCTGCATCAAAGGATAGATGTTAAAATCCTGTGGAGATAGAATGGTAAAACACTAGCAGTTGCTATGCTAACATACTGTAGACTAGAGCAAGATAGCAACCGAGTAGAGCGCTAATAGACAATTCAAAAATACTTTTCATCTGGTCCTATACTGTAATTAGGTTCTTGAAAAATTTGAATTGATAAAGTTATTAACAAGCTAGCATGTGGTATGCTCATACATAGCAAGATAGCAAAATGCTAACATGCTAATCGTAAACTTAGTCAAATATAGCAAGATACCAGAGTAGAGGAAGTGCTAAGGTAGATAAATCATGACATCATTGGTTGCTCTGTAGTCAAGTAGTATTTCAATGAGAATTCATAAAATGCTGGTGTGCTAACAAATAAGAGCATGGCAGCAGCCTGAGTAGAGAAAACGTTAAGGTAGACTGAAAGGCCTCTGCACCTGAGCTGTAGTTAAGTGCTATTTCAAACTGGTAAAATGGTAACTGTCGATTTGTTAGAAGAAGAAGAAGGTAGCAATCGAAGCAGGGAAAGTGGTAAGCCATTCATCAGTATTTTATTGTCATCTTAGAATTGATAAATGGCATGCTGACAATTGATAACAAGTTATCACTTTCTATCTCTTACCGTAGCTTTTTAAGGCACGTGTCCATGACAAACTTTCCTACGTCCTGTCTTTTCATGTTTTATTTTCACAGAGATGGGTTTAGTGACAGTCTTTGAATGGAGCCACAAGTGTTTGTCATGACAACTAATTAGCCATTACAAAAGCAGCTGAGGCTAAGTAAAGCCATTAGGTGCTGAAACAAAATGGAGTTGTCGTCACCGGGTTTCTCTCTTCACATCCAAACATGTGGCAAAGTGATCAGAAAAAGGTGTAAATGCTTGTCATCCATTTATTTCAATAAATAAGTGTCTATGACATACCTTTCGTACATTTACATTTGGACGTTTGCTTTTATTCTCTTAGTATATTTACATGTTACATTACGGTGCTATTTCACTGTCCTTTTCTTTAATGTTGGTGGAACAACATGAGGCTCACAGCTCTGCCCATCTTGTAATAATCAAATTAAAAAATGACAACCTTTTGGTGCATCCCTCGTGTTTATGTTGGTAAAAAAAAAAAAAAAAAAAAGTGATACACATTCCCACGTGAATATCTGTGTGAACGCTACTCAGGTGTGTCCCAGAGTGCTTTGGTGCTTCGCTTCATCTTTGGCCCGTTTTACAGACAAAGCAGCTTTGTTAAGCTTAATGGTGCTTGTATTGATTGGCTAGGATATCCTCACAACCCGCCAGGGCCGAATGAGCAATGAGATCCTCCAATGAGGACCTCTAAATGCTTTCCAGCTCCTTTTTATTGACCCTTCTGGAATAGCTCATGCAGGGTTTTATTTACACGCTTTGCCCACAGCCTGTTTTTACAATGCAGAGATTGCTCTGTAATGGCGGCATGCATATGAGTATTGTCTATTTTTTACTGTTTGCCTTACTGGGTATAATGCAGCTATCGAGGCTTGTGAAGTCATGGAAGCAGATGCGAATGAACTTTCCTATGTTAGTCAGCACTAATTGAATTGAATGGCTGGCTTTGCACTCGTCTGTGGTCCAGCCAGTACTGTAGCTCTTGAGCCCGAAAGAGACCGCGACCTTTCCCTAATACCGCCAGGTTGGATCAGGTGACGCCGGTTCTCACATCTGCGCTAAGACGGGGATTGTGTTCCATCAACTGGACAGATACACGTACATTTGTTATTATTTCATGAAAGACAAGACACAAACACCTTTAAAAAATCAAGAAGAATAGTAAAGAGATTTTTTTAAACCTTTTATTTACTCATAATATTTTGAGTGTCATGTGACATTCATTTGAGAGAAAACAATTGTAGTACAAGCTTTATGTTCTGTTTTTTTGTGAAAAATGTAATATGATAAATCAGCAAAAGTTAAGAAATTAGTATGATGTGATAAAATAGAAAATCTTCAAAAAAATTAAATTATGAGAATAAATCTGTAAATTACAAGAATATGATATTAGTGAATTATTATTATTATTGTTATTATTATTATTATGTGAATAAAGTTGTATATTTATGAAGAGAAGACTCAGAAGGTCAAATGAGTAAACTTAATTGACTACAATAAAATCACAATCTTTTTTGAAATCCTACTTCTGACATGCTTTCGTAATAATCCGAGAACAAAACATACATTTATAAAAAAAATAAATGAATGTTATTAATAGGGCACAAATTTATAATTTAAGAGAAGAGTCATATTTTTACGAGAAAAGAACTTCAAATGTTGCCAGAATAAAATTCTTGTTGAACAAGAAGGAATGCATATGATGTACTGTATTAGAAAAAACACTTTCAAAAACACATTAAAAAAAAAAAACTAACAAACCCACTCTGAAAACTGAATTAATAAAACAAAACACAAAATGAATAATAAATTGTATTTGACAATTGCTAAACTGTTATAACCCTGGACGAGAGTTGACAGCCCCCATTTTAGCCTCGCTCCACCCCGCGTGCATGCAATCCTTGAAAGTGCGTTAAGTGCATAACCGTTCTGTGCAGCTAAAAACGTGTACTAAAATCAAATCCAAATTTTAAAAGTTCGACAAAAGTATCTTCTGAAATATTTTGGGACATAAAGGCACAACGCAAAGGACTAATTACCCGTTGCCCTACGTATGCTATTGTTTACCTTCTTAATGGACTGTGCTCTTCAGAGTACGAGGCAGCACTGGAGAGCGGCTTGGTAACGTCCGAGGTAGCATTACCATTAGCAGTAATGTCCTAATGGAAAGAACACAGGAGAAAGGCTGGTGCTTGTGCTCTTTTCCGTCCTCATCGGACCCACCGTCATCACATCGAGTCAAGGTCTTCCGCCCAGACCGCAGAGCAGAGCAAAGAGCCCATTTTCATGCTGATTACCACCAGGTCACATTGTCGTCAGTCTTCTCGCAGGAAGGCATTCACAAAGGCCAGATAATTACCCCCACCTCGAGTTGAGGTGGAAGGATGAGTTTGGCTCTTCGGAGGCTTGATTTTGCAAAATGAATGCACCCGTTAAACTAAAGAATCTCATGATTAGTGTGTTTCGGAGCTGTTGTTTTCTGGCCTGCTGTGAGAATGAAGTCAAATTATGATGAGTTTTTTTTTCAATCGATTTTATGGGAATAAACTTGTTTTATAAATAAAATATAACAAGTTATAATGTAATTTTTACATTATACAGAAGACATATAAAATGCAATTAAAATAAATGTAATAATTGAATGGAAAAGTTTGAATTATTTTTCAGGTTTGTTCATTTTTATTAGTTTTATCTTATTTTTTTTAATGCATGGTTTTAGTTGAGTTTTTATTAGTTTTAAAATAAGTGCAATAATAGAACATTTTCATGAATAATCATTGATGAGAATTGTTGTCATTTGTTTTACTAAATTCTTTCAGTTATAAGAATAAAATCCATTGTATTCAATGCAACTAAAAGTCATATTTTTATGAGAAAAACACAAAATATTGCCAGCCAGAATAGAATTATACAGTATATATATATATATATATATATATATATATATATATATATATATATATATATATATATATATATATATATATATATATATATATATATATATATATATATATATATATATATATATATATATTTTTTATTGCCTAGAATGAAATCATATTCATAGAAGGTGGGTAACACTGAGTACAATTTCAAGGACTCTTGAAGAAAGTGTCGTGGATTAGCTCTGCTGGTTCATTTTCCTCAACTAATTTTCCAATCAAAAACATTTTGGGTGTGTGTGAATCATGGCCTGCGGCGCTTGGACCACCACAGTCAAAACACAGCTAACGCCGAGTAACTTTCTGCAAGTGCCCCGCTGATGCGGCTGATGACCGTTCTGACAAACCAAGCGTCATTACGTGACTCAAACGACTGCCACTCGCTGTGATATGTTCCCACCTTATAATCAAAGTCCAAACACATTCAACAAACTAGTAATTTGCAGGTAATACACCGTGAGCAATCAAACGATGACAGCGTGGTGCTTTCATGTACATTATTTCTCATGTACCAAACAGTATTTTGCATTGAGTGTTGTTCAGCTCTGTCACATTTGCATGTCTTTTAATCGCCCCCCCCTATGTGACGCATCCATTAGGCCGCACAGAATTCTCACCTTGAAAATAAGCAACGCACGCAGGGAATTAATCATCCTGATTATGCATAATCGGAGTCGTGCGCGCTTGTTTTTCTATTCCAATTAAAGTGGATTTGCTTTTGGAGTAGGCTTTGAATAACAAAGCGGGTGGCGGCAGCCAGTCACGCTTATGCGGCTCTTAGCGCGGGTGAGTGGCTTGCTCTGATACAGATGCTTCAAAAGAATTGTGTTTTAGTTTCACCCTGTATCGATGCTGAGCTACAGCATGTATTGTCGCATTCATATAAGTTGTGATACTCATACTAATTCTGTTTTTGTAAAAAAAAAAAAAATCATTTTTGTCAGCTATAATGTTGTTAATTGCTTATTAATACACCACAGACTATTATCCCAAAACAGTTTAATAGCATTTCAAACTTTCTTACATTATCCTTAAAGAGAAATGGTTTACACATCATTTGAATAAGAAAAAAATACACCTGATGTGCATGTTTCCATACAAATGTGGAAAAAAAAACAGTCAGTAACTTCCATCAACAATACATCTTAAATTTTGCTTCTCTCAAGCATACAAAGCAGATTTATTATGATTTATATATATTATTCTTTCAACTTGCTGTTGATATAACAATACAATACAATACAGTACATCCTGATTTACAGACTGATTGGAGGGAGGGGTCGTCCCTTAGAGATGAGTTTTATAATTTTCTCTTTGCATTAAAAATTTTTACAAAAAGAAAGAAGCTTGAAAGTGTTTGAAAAGTTTGAAAGTGGATCCAAACATACAGTACCTGGGTGTTGCTTGTGGATGATGACGACGTGCATCCGATAGCGTTCATGAGCCACTCATGTTAGCTGTTCCTTTTTTTCACCACTGTCACGATCGCGATGCTTTACAAAAAACACAAAAAGTCATATTTGTGCTGTACCAAAAATCACATGTTTGGGAGTAGAGATGTATGACATGAGAGATTTCAACCAATACCGTTATACCTGTACTGATAACCAATAATTTGGCTGATACACTCAGTGATCGCTGATCGCCTCTAAAATCCTGATCGTGTAAAACTGAGCTGTATGCGATGGAACCAGCCAGATGTACATACAGTTGATGCTTGTCAGCGCTGAAAACTAGGACATAGCAAACAATGAAAATAGGCTAGGAAATCACTCTCTAACCACGCTTGTGAGCAGACTTCATAAAAACACACTCAAAAGTGGTTTGTAGATTAGATGGCGCCTTGCTGAGGGGAAAATCACTCTGTCACAGCAGTGTAGTTGTGAAAATAAAAATGTTATCCTGAATTACCTGTCTGTTGACGCCAGGAAAGAACAGAGTTTTTGGCTTGTGTGGGGGTTTTGTAAACAGCCCCTACACAGGCATCATAAGCAATTTACTTCAACAGAATGGTGTTTATTCATGTTCGCCAAATGTAAAAGTAGTAGGTCTAATCTAACGGAACACATTTTCCTTCAAGGCTGCTGTCAATCAATCATAAACTATTTTAATAGCCGGGCACGCTAATTTGAAAGATTCAAGGCGAGATGCATTGTGGCAGGTAAATAACACCCGCCGCCAAGATGAAGCCTGCTCTGTGCTGATTATTATTATTTTTTTATATCTGCCATCTTATCTTACAGAAGCAGACACCTGGAGAAGTTCAGCACACAGAGAGAGCATCAAGCTCCCTGGTCCATCCAGTCAAGTCAGTGTGCAAAGTACCTACAATGCCTCTTTCACTTGCACGAGGGAAGTTGTTACTTATTGGAACTGTAGCGAAGGGAGCTTCCTTGAAATGGACATACAGTATGGTGCCGATTTTTCCACTACTTCCCAGGTCGTTCATTTCTGTGACATGATTCGATCAACATACCTCAAAATCCCTCTCTCGAAACAGCCAGGTGGTGTAAGGTGGCTTTTCTGTCTCAACCCAGCTGACTTTGGGCAAGAGGTGGGCTGAACTGATCGGCAGCCAATGAAGAGCCAAAGAAATGGATAGGTAACATTTTCATAATATTACATTTTTACAATTTTAACCAACTCAATGAGGAGAGAGCACTCTGTTGTTTATGTGATAGGCAGTAATAGCCTTTATTACAACCACTAAAAAAACAGACTGGTTCTGACACTTGTTGACATGTTGCAGTAAACCAATCCACACTGTGAGTGTGTACCTGATGATAAAATACCACCTTGATGTTTTGACTCATCCGGTGTTTCCAAAATGCCGCATGACTACTATTTAGTGCAGCGGATCAATTAAGTTCAGAGCCTGCACTAGCACAGTGATAGCTATGTCACTGGTTCATTTCCAATGTAAAGTAACACATGACCCTTTACGTGATTTCCCACTCAAAAGGTGAATGATGACACAAGTGGATTTTGGGCCTTGGAAGGCAAGATACGAAGAGCTGTCATTGTGAAAAACATGTTGCCTCTTTGTTCAGGATTGAAAATTAGTCAAGCTGCTGTATCACATTTTTCTGTGTGTTCTCACTGAACCTGATAGCCAAAGCAATAAAAGGCAGTGAAAAAAAAAAAAAAAGCGCTCCGCATTTTTTAACAGTCCATTTCGGATTGTGTTGTTGTGTAGAGCTAGGTTTGGTTTATTGTTGTTGCTGGGTATTCTTTTTAAGGTTTTTGAGGGTAAAATGAAAGGCAAACAGGAAAGAAACATAGAGCGTTTAACTGAATTAAGATGATGGCATTGTAATGCAGTTTGGTGATATAGAAAATCATTTGGAAGGGATTTCTAAAGGTCAACAAATGCATCAATGTAAGGAGAGGAAAAAAAAAGTCTCGCTATGTTCTCATTTTGTATAAATGCGATGGTGTTGTTACACCCCATCTTTCTTGTGAAATCACTTTTTCCAGTCGGCGACAATCATGATTCCTCCTCGCCGTGTCATGCTGACTTCACACATCGTCGTCTTTCAGATTGACTTTGAGATGAAGAGATGAAGCTCCCATGCGCACACATTATTTGTGATGCATCTCTCCAATAGGAAACTCTGCAACGACCCCCTTAATAGAATGTGTAATTTGGAGGCTTCCTTTTAAACGCAGCTCTGGTGAGAAGTGAAGTATAATAGAGATGCGAGCTCGTTTGTCCAAGTGAAACAAATAATCTCTCTGCTGCAGCGTGGCAGTCGTGTGGGAGGAAATCTCCGGGGAGGCTGCAAACGGTGATTAGTAAACAGCCTACACTTATATCGAAAACACATTGTTATTTTCCGAAGCTGTTTCATCCAACCTTGGGATGTTATGTAATGTGAGAGCAATCATTCGGGTGATCGATGAGTGTTATTTTAATTCCATGTGAATACATGCGCCTCACAGAAATGGAGTATTCCTCCATTGGCAAAGAATGTACTTGTGTGTCCAGTCCTTATGTAGTGTGTCAAGTAGCAACAGGAGGAACATTTTAATGAGGTCGCTTTCTCCTTTTTTTCTCTCTTTTTTTTTATTTTTTATAACATCCTGCTGCTCATATCCAATTATACCCCATTCCAACTGTTTCTACGTTCCAACCTAGAAGGTCAGAATGCTTAGGATGGATGTCGACAATCTGTGGAACTTTCAAAGAAGAGACACAAGCCTAGTCAAGGGTGATGCAGTTCACAGAAATTCTCAATAAGCAAATGTCCATCAATCCATTTTCTATAGCTTTTGCTCTCATCAGCTAACTTTGAGAGGTTTGGTCTCTACATCTAGTGACTTTTACAACCTATCCCACTAACTATTCTTCCAAAAAAGCGACTAGCAAACAAACAACGTAAGCAGAATCTTTGGGGTATTATGTTCCCTTTGATGACAAAACCAATCACAGACTCAACCGCACTGAAAATGACTGACAATGTGCTCCCCATTTGTACATTGCAAAAGCAGTGACTTCCCGACTTGTTGGAAACTTTTGACCCGAGGTACAATATGTATTTCCAAGCCACCAGAGTTCACCTAAAAATGCTGATTGAATATAAACCCAATAGGACTGCAGAAACGGGTCAATTAGTGGAGCCCAGAATTCAAAGCAAGCACGGCGAAGCAGCATGTCGCTGTTATGCTGCACACAAATGGAATAAGCTGCTGACATAACTTATGTTAGTCCCAAATGTAAACATTGAGGTTACAGGCTCAAAACAAGTTCTTGTTACAGGTAGAGTAAAGGTACCTGGTTGTTGCAAATCTGCATCACCAGCCCTGAAAGGGTTTTTAAGATACCAATATGATGAATGTCTTTCAAAGCATTTAAAAAAATCTTGTACTTGCACTCTTTGTTATTTTTGTGTTCTAGAAAGCTACGTTTTAATTATTTGCGTTTACATGTTTTGTTTGTACGTACTTTTAAATGTACTTTTGTGAAGCACGTTGAGTTACCTTGTGTATGAAATGCGCTATGTAACAGTAAATGAAGCTGCCTTACCTTGCTTATATAAGTAATTCATGACAGGACCCCAAGCAGTGTGGCTCATGTGGGATCAAGGTGTGCATAATAAGAGAATGGATGGACCAGAGTCCTGTTTATGAAGGCTCAAAATCCTCTTGGTTTTGAATGAAAGTGGAGCAGGGATCTCTCCGTGGTGCTGAAATTAAAGTGCCGACAGGACACCCCAAGGCTGAGTGAGCCCCATTGGACCATTGTGACGGACTGGGAGGAGGGAGAGACACAAAGCTGAGGATGCACGTCGAGCGCCCCACTCGACCCGCAGCAGGAGAGGAAACACCGACTCGCAGAGGAGATGCGCGCGCAAAACCTCTGATTCCACCTCCTCCAACCACCGTACCTCCCACCCTCCCTCCCTCCCTCCCTCCTCTCCTCTCCTCTCTCAGCAGGAGCATCCCTCCCTCCAAACATCCAAACACAAGCCGACGGGCAGCCTAGGCAAGAAGGCGCGTGCACACACAAACACGCACGGACGAATATTGACACAAGCCGGTCACGATGCGCGGATCTCCCCGCCGTGCAGGGACACGCGTGGGATTTATGGTGCTGCTGAACGCGCTGCTGCTGCTGCTGCTGCTGCTGCTGCTGGCGGCGACGCAGGCTGCGGAGAGACACTCCACGGAGCATGTTGTGGTCCAGTTGCACGAGGAGGCGCCGGAGGAGGAGGCGCACCAACTTGCAACACAACATGGGTACCAGAGCGCTCGCAAGGTAGGATGCTCGGACAAACGGAGCCTCGGGATATGATATCGATTTTTTTTTTTTCAAAACATGACTTCCTTCTTCTGATCCTTCACAGGCATTTGTTTTGTTTTCGGTGCACTTCTGTGAAATGTGGTGACGTCACATCCCACTACAAGACAGCTTCGGTTATTAGGCAGCATGCCTGCTCGACAGAAATGTGTCTCAAAGCAATTTGATTTCCTTTTCTTTTTCTACATGGGAAAAAAAAGTCAACAAGTAGAAAATGACAATGAAAAGATAATACATGGATAGGTCAGATACAATAATTCAACTGATAATATTTGAAAATACCTCTAAAAAAATGTTCATACATTATCAATAAATCAATATTAAAAAAAGTAATATAAAATACGGGAATGTGTGCATTTGGGCGCAAATAAATCAAGACAAACAAATCATGAAACAGCTATAAAAATAATAGATACAGTAATACACACATGAAAATACATGTACATAGATCTTAAATAAATCTGAATAACTTGATAAATTAAACAAAATATTTGTAATGGAAAAAAGTCCTTTGATCTCATTAGCTTGTATATTTTCATATTAAAAAGAATCCAAAATGTAGCATGTTTCCAATATATGATAATAATCACAATAATAATAACGAGCAATCGAGCAGGTGAATTCACTGAATTCAAAAGCAATAATTTTCTTTCCTTGATAAATTAACCCCCACAAAAAATACCATTTTATCTATCCATATATATTTTAAACATTGCAGAAAAAACGTGACATTTAAAAAAAGAAAATACAGTTTTATTTTACCAACACAGGCACAATCTTACAAATATTTTCCCACCTCCCCTCTACACACATTTTGAAGAGTCGTGACACACACACACACACACACACACACACACACACACACACACACACACACACACACACACACACACACACACACACACACACACACACACACACACACACACACACACAAACACACACACGTTCATCCCTGCGTGTGACATTTTATTCACCCTGGAGATGTGACATGAAATATGTGGATAACGTACCGTACATGAACAAACCACTAACAAGGCCTCCATGATGGAGCAGGAGAAACAGCCCCCCCCCCACCTCTGCCTTTGGCAGCGTGAGGGCCTGTCAAAATGGACGTGTGTGAAATTGCTCACTGGGGGGGTTGGGGGTGGGGGGGGGGTTTGCAGGCAGCGAGGCCTACAGCATGAAATATTCTGCTCTCACTCTGAATAAGGATTTTCTGTTTATTCATAAATAAACGTGTCAGTCTGTACTTCATCATTGTAATATTTGCTGTGCGGTGTTTCTATGATCGCTAGTTCATTTTCTTGGACAGTGGAGCACCCCCCCCCCCCCCACTCCCCTTGTTCACATC
>CAAKHF010007482.1:0-11096 GCA_901007745.1 Hippocampus kuda
ACAAATTACAGGCACAATATTCAATGGTTTTACAATACACAGTGCTATAGTACTTCTCTAACTGTAGAACAGAGAAAAAGCAGCTGGGGTTTTTTATTTTTGGGGTGGTTGAAAAAAAGAAAAAAAGCTAATATGGGCCGATTAAATCGATCAGGCCCTCAGGCAAATATTTATCATATTCCAATCTGGCAGCCTGCAAAAAAGCTGTGTGCTAAGTGAACAAGTATATAAACTAAAGAAAATAGGCCTTTCACTTCAAGTTATGATGTAAAGGTCCCATTTGATATGGAAGCACCTTCGCGTCATACCAATACATTTTTTCAAAGACACAATCACACTTCGTATTGATTTGACAAAAAAAAAAAAGACCTTTAATTCCACAAAAACTCCAGAGCCCATATCTTTGCCTTTTTGCTATGACAACTTTGGTGTGAAACGTATACATTTTAGGTATCAAGGAGTCCAATAAAAGAGTCTTCAAATATTTTGTACAGTTTTTTTTCCCTGACAATTAAAACCTGACCGTGCACATTTTACAAATAATTGTATCAGAGTGGGCGGCCCGGTAGTCCAGTGGTTAGCGCGTCGACTTCACAGTGCAGAGGTCCCGGGTTCAATTCCAGCTCCGGCCTCCCTGTGTGGAGTTTGCATGTTCTCCCCGGGCTTGCGTGGGTTTTCTCCGGGTGCTCCGGTTTCCTCCCACATTCCAAAAACATGCATGGCAGGTGGATTGAACACTCTAAATTGTCCCTAGGTGTGAGTGTGAGCGTGCATGGTTGTTTGTCTCTGTGTGCCCTGCGATTGGCTGGCAACCAATTCAGGGTGTCCCCCGCCTACTGCCCGATGACAGCTGGGATAGGCTCCAGCACCCCCCGCGACCCTAGTGAGGATGAAGCGGTTCGGAAGATGAATGAATGTATGAATGTATCAGAGTGACTCATGTTTTCCTTGAAAAAACTATTTTACCATTGTGTTTAGCGGCCCGTGCACTGATGAAGAAGGCAGCTTCGTATGAGAGAACTTACCGGTACGTGAATTGACCAGCGAGACTAATGCGCTTCAACTCAGCAAGCTGCGCAGATAGATGCTTACTCAGCATCGAGGCTCTCTTGCCCGACAGGTTATGAGGGGATTGGCCAGGTGGTGAGCGGGCAGCGCCGAGACTAGACAACACCGTGTCTGCAACCGGTATGTTGTCAAACATCGAACGTAATTATCTACCATCTATTTGTGTTTGTTTTTAAAAACTGTTTGCACATTTGATGCATGGTTTTTTTTTGTTTTATTATTAATATCCAGTACAATCAGTGTCATGGAAGTGTAACAAGTTAACCTTTCAATGATTCCCTAATAAAATACAATCAGTACTGCCTGCATCATAAACTGAAGGGCTTTAGCAAATACGATCTAAATGGACCTACGGGGGACTTATTCAGACACTGCTCACTAAATAACTGACATCTTGTTAACTGCCTCTTTCATGCAGCCCTGAAAAATAATAAAATGGAAAATTGGCAGGTCAGATGAGCAACTACATCCTGCATGAATCAGCTTTTGCCTTTCAGAAAGAACCCAACAAAGGCGGGATATTGCCCTGACTGTGTATGCTTTCACACAGCTCCATGGCAAAATCCCACTGTCGGATAATAAGACTTCAGTGTTGATTGCTTTCAACATAACGGGGGAGGACAAGCGAGCGTAAAATGTCACACCAACCCTCTTGACTTGACGGGATTCCCTTTTAACAACAGCTGGCATCCCACCTCATTGGAAAAATGGGCTACTGAAAAATGGCAAATACATGAAGCTAGTTGAAAGGTGGCAGCACGGTGCAGTAGTAGGTAGCACGTATGCCTCATAGTTCGAATCCCATCCTTCCTGTGAGTCGTTGAGATGGGATCCAGCTCATCCGTGACCGTAGTAAGCATAAGCAGCACAGCTGGCTATTTGGAAGCTTGAAAGGAGTTTGCACGCACCTTTCTTGTAGACCTCCAGACACTTCTCCATCTGCTTCTGTTTGGTCTTGTCCGGGGCAGCAGCCAGCACATTGGCCTCCAGTTCCTTCATCTGAACCTTGAGGTGGCTCTGCTGGTCAGCCAGACTCTGGAGGATATCAAGAGAGACTCTTGTTGGAGACAGCGCCCGCTACGTTTGGGTAAGAGTATTGTGCTGCTTACGGTCATGCTGTTGACGTATTTTTCCAGAGTGTTTTTCATGTCGCGGAGCTGAGAGTGGAAACGCTGGACATTCTCCTCGAGCTGCAGCTTCCTCTCCTGGCAGCCCTGCAGCTTTGTCACATTCTCATTCAGCTTGATCTCCATGCGGTCGAGCTGTGGACATGCGCATGTCGTTAGGTTCTACAGCGGAACTTTACCCGCAGATCACATCCGGTCAAGCCACCGTTCCGTGTATTTTTTTTTTTAAATTAGAAAACAAAAACTTTATATGCAGGGCTTTTCTTTGGAAAACAATCATTTATTTTTTAAAATTGACTCGCGATAATCCAGACGGTGATCATCCTGCTTTTTGCGTGACAAAACTATTTTTTGTTCATGTTTTTTTTTGTGCCACTGAAACGAATGACTGGCATTTCCATTCATTTAAATAGTAAGGGATGATTTGATGACTGCATTCAAGTATTTTGTACATACCTCCACCTGGGAAACCTCAGTGTTGAGAGAGGAGCCCATCCTGCCCTTCATGACTCTTCCTCCTCCAGTCATTGTTCCTGCGGAGACACAGTTGCGCAGACACGAGGAAGAGTGCCATCAGGAACATGATAAGTTGAGGTGTGGGAATGTAAGAGCAGGCCACACACCTGCCATCTCGATGATCTGGCCCTTTAGGGTGACCACTCTCCAGCGTTTTTCTCTCTGGAAGGCAATCCTCGTGGCCTGCTCCATGTCCCGGGCCACCAGGGTGTCCCTCAGGGCAAAATAGAAGGCCGGGCGCACGCTGGTGTCATTCACTCTCACCATGTCAAAGAGACGGGGGCTGTCCTCAGGGGTGCGGATCGGGCCCATGTTCTTTTCCCAAACGTTCATCTGATGAGAGAAAGGAGGTCAGAGCGAAAAGCCGTAGTTGAAGATTAAGCACGTTTACCTTGTCTAGACCAATGAAGGTGGCCACGCCGATGTTCTGCTGCTTGAGAAATGTGACACATTTCTGAGCCGTGTCGATGGTGTCCACCAGAATGTGATCCAGAGCGCCACAACTGGAGGAAATTGCCACGTCATACTTTTCATCAATGGCTCCCAGGTCTCCCTGCATAGCAATCACAATCAACATCTGGACATCAGAGTCACTGCAAACAAGTATTAGCAAAGTGTTTTTGGCTAAATCAGGTAATATGCAAGTTGAAGGCAGACAAATTTAGAACTTTTGGTGAAGGCCACTTTAATCAAATTTAACAGCACTCGTTGACTAAATATAATCATTAGGAATGAGCAAAAAGGGCTCAATAATCGATAACATGGGTCTCAAACTTGCATCACTGGAACTGTTTACAAACCGCAAAATGATTATATTGCCACTCTCGACTTGACATTACAGTTTAAAGTTGGCATGGCCCCCACGATTTTTTGTCAATGTCTTAGACTTTTTTTAAATCACTTATGAGATAGTATAGCTCAGGCTCATGACAGCTTTCCATGAAACGTCATTCTGAAATGACAACTGGAAGGAAGCCAGTCCCAGTCGTGTTTTTTTTAAACCTGCCCTGAAGAGACGGGTGGTGATGAGAACAGCCACTTTGAAGAAAAACAGGAGAATTATTATTATTATTTTTTTTGGTGAGCACGGAGGCACCCAGACTTGTCTTGAATGCATCAAGAAAGTTGAGATACTCATGAAATCAGATGCAGGGCTCAAAACTGTGACCATTATGCTACCGAATGCCCCCCGCCCCAATATGCACTCGTAAAAATTTAATGCGGTCGCACAGCGTGGGTGCATGTTTTAAGGCTCCTACTGGTACACACAGCGAAGGTGCTCCAATTTTGTGTCCATTTGTCAGACTGCACACAGAAGGTGGAACGTGTGTCGGGTTAAATCGTTCCTGTATAAATTTAATGAATGAATTTTCAGATGTGTACTTTGCCACTGCTTAAGAAAAACCAAAACTGATGGATACACCCAAGCTGTTTATTGCGTCTGTGGCATTTTCATGAGCTTTGAATGGTGCCTTTAAAGATTACATGTCATTTTCAAGGATAATTGGTGCCTTCATTTTGAAACATTTTGTTCCGCAGACACCCTGCAAATGCTGAAACATCATTATCTCCATGGAGGGCACCCAAGTACATCCCCAGCCTAAGTGGCCAGACACAAAATCCTTACAGGAATTAAAGGTACACAGCATTTTTCCTTACTAGTCTTCCAAGAATACCAGGAATTCTGCCACTCTTCTTCTGTTGCATGAGAGCATCCAGGACCTTGCCCCGACTGCGGTTGGAGGACAGGGAGGTCTTGGCCTCGTCCACCTTCTGTCTCATTTCCCTCACGATCTGACGGGTTTCGTTGTCCATCTTTGTCAGCTCCTCCAGCTCTGCCTCGTCCTGCAAATGAAAACGGCCACTCCGGTATGTCTTTCTGTCCCTACATACAGTTATAAGCAAACCCTTATAACGGTTGATTCACCTTCCTGAATTCTTTCTCCGTCTTCGGTATGTTGACTTCCAGTTCTTTAATAGCGGCACGGCGCTCCTGCAGCGTGTCCGACGTGGTCTGAAGGGCTTGTTTGGCCGAGTTGAGCTGTGTTACAGCCGTGTTGTGGCGGCTCAGGTAGATGTCGATCTCAGACTGCGCCAGGTCCATACGAGAACGCGTCTCGTTCACGTCTTTACTCAGCTCCATCAACTTTTGCTCTTTGGCCTGACGATAGGAAGCATAGAGATGAGGTCTATGACACTGGTAAAACGTTTTCCCCAAAGGACTTCCTGTGTTCCTCATTATCTTGCACCCATCATTTGCTTTCCGGCCGTATCGCAGATTTTTAAGCCGTTGTTTTTATTTGTGTGTGTTTTTACACTATACAGGCAAGTTTCATCTATGGTGCTTGACTTCATATTTTATCATTGAGCTAGTAGCCTTTTGTTTGACAAAATGATATGGTTTCGTTGAAAATTTGTGTTTTAATATACAGTGCTTGATTCTTCGGTTTTCTGTGTGTCAATTTTAGAGTAAACTCCAACAGAAGGAGCGAAAAAAAACACGCTTTGAGAACAGGAGTACTTGAAAAGTTTTTTTTTTTTTTTAAAAAATCAGTCTAAATGTATCTCAAGCGTGAGGGAGGAGTAAACTAATTTGTAAAAATGTAGCATGGTTTCTCTGTCTCACAAATCTAAACCTTTAGCATGTGAATCTGGAATGCATCTCCCACAATAAACGGGTAAAAAAAAAAAAAATAGTGGTGCGTTTCCATACCTCTTTGTCCTGTTGCAGGCCACTAGTCTCTTCTTTTAGACTCTCCATCACCTCCTTGAGTTTCTCCTCCTCCTTCCCTTTCTGCTTCTCCAGCTCTTCCTTGCGAGTGGTGGCCTCTGAGATGGCCTTTTCACTGTTGGTGGGTACACTGCGTACCTCTTCCAGCTAAAAGGGGCCAATCACAACTAAAATTCATCTTCTAATGATAGGAGAGAACAAAATAACAGTAATAATACATTTAAAAAAATAAAATAAAAATAAGAGAGGTAGACAGATGAATTGCTCTGCGCTTGTTCTGAACGCACGAGCCCTGATCATGCGTGGCACTGCGAGTGGGGTATTATGTGCATGGGGTTAAGAGCGGGTGAAATGTGAACGTGGCTGTCGGGAGTGTAACACAAGCCAGGCCATAGTTGACTTGTGTGGATCAGAACACTACTCCCTTGATAGGGGGTCTGCCTGCCCTTACCCCTCAAAAATCAACACATCTCCACAGCAGCGCCACTATATTTACAGTACATATGCATACAATGTGACACTTATCTGAGCCGTTTGTTAGTCCGTGTTCAAGTAAGTGTGTGTTTGTGTGCGTCTCTCCATGACGCTGGGGGCAGGAATCCACTTGTCTGGCACTTCACAGCCCCCTAGTGGATACTTATGATGAGCTCTTTCTTGCTGCCTTGAAAATATGATTTACAGCATTCAACAATTTTACGTTGTTTTTACAAGAACTCTGCGGTTTTCCAACTAAGAAAAAAAATGAGACGATTTAAAGCACGGTCTCAGCATATAGATGTTGCATTTTTATGGACTGGAGATTTAACAGGAGCCATGAAGCAATTAGTTTACACCAGGGAGCCTTATTTTTTTGTATCACTGTACAGTGGACATAAACCATGACTCTGCATTTTTAGAGAATTAACCTTTTTTCTTTTTAATATGTTACGCTCTACCAAACAAATTCCGCATTTATCAAATCATCAATTTACCAAAAGGGCATTTGTAAAGAAGATACCAAGACATAAAATTATAATTCCAGTGTGTATTTTTCTCTTAGTAGTGTGTATTTAATTTGAAAACATTACAAAAAATTAGAATAATTTGTGTTCCCGCGAACAGGAAATTGTCTGAGTGCCTTTTGTGCTTGCTGGCCAGAAGGCAAAACAAAAAAATAGAACACAATACCGCTGCCTGACTCATAGTGCAAATCTGTGTCTTTTGTCGGTTTCTACAGTAAACACAAAAGTTGCTCACTTGCAGTGGATCAGAATACTCACAGTGAAATAGACCAATAAGACACCAGCTCCAGTGAATCAATCAAGAACTGAGTGAAAAACATTTAAAAAGGTGTACACACCTTTTCTTGATCTTTCTCCAGCTGCTTCTGTAACTTCTTGCTCTTGCTTTTCAAGTGTTTGATCTTCTCGCGCACTTCAACGTCCCGCAAGTCTAGCTGGGTGAACATCTCCTTCTGAGTCTCAATGTACTTGTTGAGCTTGTTCTGTTTCCTGGAGGAGGAAAATTGTTAAACAGGGCAAAAAGACCAGTATCCGCCCCCACCCCACTTTCCAAAAATACAATTTTAGAGGAAATGGTCAAAAGAAGCACTCTAATGGATACTGGTAAAGCCATAAATATTTACAGATTTTATTAAGTTTTAAATTTTATGAAGTACCGGTAGATCAAATTCTACAGAAATGGAACTGTGATTTTGAGTTTTTCCCTTCAAGAACAAGCATGGACAACAAGCTTAAAATTAGAGACAGAGAGGGGGAAATAATAATTAAAAAAAAAAACAAAACCAGATGAAAGAGCAACAAAGACGCAAACGGTCTTACTTCTCCACATTTTTGAGCTCCTGATTCATTTTCTCCATCTCTTGTGATATCTTAGCGGTTTTCTCTGTGAGTTCTTTGGTGTCCTCTAAGATGTTCTTCTTTTCCTGCTCTTTATCCGCCACACGTTTTTGCAGATCATGACTAAGAAACAGGAACAGATAACAAGGGGACAAAGTAGCATTGAGAAGTTACAACCGATGAACAGATATTTAAATTTTGCATTTACTGGCTCGTATTGGCTTTGTTTGACTTTGCACAGAAGACAAAACACGAAAAGTGCTGGTGTACTTACACATAATATTGGCAGAGGCGACTCTTGTGTTTGAAGATGTCATTTTCTAAAGTGAGAAACTCCACAGCTTTGTTCTTTTCTTTCTCAAGAGCATTTTTTTCCTTCTCCACGAGCTTGACTCTGTTGAGCTAGGGAAGTGTACATCAACCACTTAATATCAAGCCACAGATCACGCACATGCGCAGCTTATTTACAAAATAATACAGTGGAAATGACAGAGTTCGACACAATCCGTTGTGTGTGTGAGACAGTGTTCTAAATTCAACATTTGGCCCGACAGGAAATACTGAAATATGAACTAATTCAAACTCAAAGTGTCACTCGAATAAAATTATTTTAATCGCACAGGCATTTTGAACAACTTTTTTTTTTAACTTGCACTGTTCTATAGAAAGGTAACTTTCCTTCTCAAATTATTTAATTTGTTAATGCTACCGAAATGTAAATTATTGTCTTGCTCATGTTTGTCCTGAGCAGCCGGACCCATTCCTGTCAAACGAAGTTGCATTTCTGGTTCTATGGTTATCATTACACTTGTACTCTCTCTCTCCCCTGGTACTATCTGTAGTGCCCCATAATTTTTTTTTTTCCTTTTTGCTTAACTCCAAACCTTTTAACTTTTGGGGCAGTTAACTTTGGAGGCTCTGCTGTATTTTACATCATGTCATATTCTGGCAAAACAAGGAATGAAAAAAATAGGCATAAAATAATACAAACATTAAAAACAATCACAGCTTATCTATCAACACGACACACACACCTCAATGTTAAACTAGTAAAACCTGGGACACGGAAAGAACGAATGTGGACAAATCACCTTCTCCCCTCTCTGTTCATTAAGCAGTTCAATTCTGCGGGCCAGAGTTTGGATGGGCTCTTTCAGGCGACAGGAGCCAATAATGTCCTCCAGGTACTCCAGCATTCCCTCGTCATGCTCCGTCTGACCTTTGGGCTTCATCATGGCAATTTGCTCCACCTCACCCTGAGCCCCAGCAACGAAAACACAAATCTGAGAAGATGACTCCAGTCGAAATAATCACTAATACAATTAAGTAAAATAGAAATAAATACATTTCTTGTCGGAAATAATTTGTTACTTCGTCACACACAAAATGCTTTTATACAATCATGGATCGGGGACAAAATCCCCCCCCCCCATTTAGTGACAATAAGAACAATTCATTATGGTACACTTGAGTGAATGAATTCTTGAAATCACTATTATTATTATTTACAAGGAACAAACACAAATATCTTTATAAAATGTTTGATGTGAAACAAAGGTCTTATCTAACCATGTGTAAATTAATTCTAGCCTCTTCAAGGTCTCAGAACTGTGTCAGGGACATTTTTGTAGTCTTAAGACGATGTCTGATTACAAGTTAAATTGTATCCATTTGATAAAAGACAGCCTTGGGTAAGATACTTTTCCAGCAAAACACACATCCAATCTAGATCAATCTTTTTGTATGTATGTAAAGGGCAGGGGGGAGGGCAGCTCACATCTTACTTTTATGTACAAAAATAAAATACTATCCAGCAGAAGACAAAAATCCCCCATGTCACCCTGCTCTAACCAGTGCACTAAATAGACAGCTTCTCCCTAGCAAGAGGCCTGGAAAAGTGACCTTGGAGAACAAGCCTAATCCTCTTCCCATAGACATGCAACCATGTCACAAAAAAGAGCTGAAAATCTAACACCCAAGGACAGCAAGAGTCATCATGGACACACACACACACACACACACACACACACACACACACACACACACACACACACGGGGAAGCAAGACACTTGTAAGCAACCAGCAAACCACAAAAGGCACAATGAAGGGTAAAAAAAAAAAAAAAAAAAAAGTGAGTGTTCACCGTAAACTAGTGAACCGTGTAAAACAATTAGAATTCCAGTGACAAAACATTGAAATCGGCCATTTGGTGTTACTCTGACACCAGCCATCACCCCATGAGCCTCGAGTTAATCAGTAATAATGCTAGGGACACACGTGTAACAATCACAGCAACAAAAGTGTGACCAGGGGACTGCTTCAAACTCAGTTCAACTATGCAAGATTATTATTTTTTTAATAAAATACATTAAAAAAATAAGACAAGACATACAGCCCATGTAATTACATTGACAGAAATTCAAGTGAAAAAAATTAGAAAGTGATGATTTAGGGTGTTTGATCTAGCCACACTGAAGCAGCACTGCTAATACTGGGGTTCGTCTATCACGCCAATATTTACGTGCTGCTAAAGCGTGACAGATACAGGACGAGAAATCTGACTTGACCTTGTAATTAATTCATCCAAATTCCTCCCACGGAACAAAAACAAAAAGGGTTGATAAAATCCTTGAATGGCTTTTAAAAATAATGCATTTCCTCAAAATTCTAAAGCAGCAAATAATGGTTTGCACTTTATGCACATTGTATCAAACCATGATGCGCTGCTATAGCACTCTAAGGGCTGTTGGAGGGCACCTTCTTTGTGATAGCAACAGGTCCATTCCAAAGACAAAAACAGCAGGGAAACATTTGACTGCTTTACAAGTAGAAAAAAAAAATAACAGAATGTAATGTCACAGCCAGGTTAAAAAAAAAAAGAAAGAAAGAAAAAAAGTCAGGGTTACTACAGGAAAATAAATGTTATGTTACCTGGAGGATGAGAAATCTATTGTGGTCCAAGTCGATGCCGTGGCTTCGAAGCAAAGTGCCCACTTCTTTGAATGTGGCTTTTTTGCCATTGATATAGTAGGCTGAAGAATTGTCTTTGTGGGCGCTCCTGGAAACATAGAACTTGCTGTTGGGGATGACATCGTAGTCATCTCCTTCCTGACTCAGAGAGGGAGGGGGGAGGGGCAGAAGACACGCAGCAGTTTAGGGCACAACAGCTCAGGAGAGAATCAGACAGCTTCCACACATCAAAACTCATTCTTGAAAGTGACAAATTCAGAAAAGGTTTAAATCTATTCGCTTACCCTGAGGACAACTGACAAAAGGGTGTGTGCACAAAGCTCACATTAGAGCTAAAGCAGCTAAAGTGTAATTCATTTAAAATCACTAATACAACATATGCTATAAAGTACATCTAGGACAACACAGAAACTGTTGGAATGGTGATCATTTTCTTTCGTTTTACTTCAAACTTCCACTTTAGAGCCAAGAGAGTTTTGTCCAACACGTTTTCAAGAAAAAGCAAACTAAAAGAGGAAGTGATCGGGTGAGAAGTTTAAAGCATTAAGCCATAACACAATCACTTACATTGTAAGTTAATGTTATTTCACTTTATTTTGAGAAAACAGAAAACTGAGAAATGTGCTCCAAGGGAAAATAAATAAATAAAATAAAATACACACTTCTACAGGAGACACCAAAGTATTACACCAAATTATAAGCTAATTCTTGAAATTACTTTCCATTTTTAAGTCTTGTGAAATGTAATTACAGGTAATTTTTAATTGAAACAGCTACCTCAGTGATATTTGACAATGCTACAATTAGACAGCCTAAAAGAAACCCGGGCAAATATGGGGGCGGGGG
>CAAKHF010007483.1:0-19688 GCA_901007745.1 Hippocampus kuda
CCCCCGTGCAATCTAAAAAAAAAACACCCCACAAACACACAATAAATGTATTGCTGTCATTTGCATTTGTTCACTAAATGAATATTGTATAGTTCAGATAAAGCTGCTTCAACGGCTTCACCCACACTTGTGGTTGTAATTGGCCATGGTGTAAAAGTAGTGAGGGCAGTTTCCAGTACAGTGTTTTGGTTTTTCAGTTATTTCAGCTACATGGGAGGAGTAAAATTATAAATAGAGTATGATGCAGGGCATTGCAGTTCAGTGCAAGCATGCAATGATTAGAATTCTGTTTGATTAATGACCGTCCGTCTAAAATTGGTATTTTTCCCAGCAGTGCAAACACACATGGAAAATATATAGGAAAGTATGCAAAGATGCTACGAATGTGTAATTTCAGTCCATAAAGCTCCTTACCAATGTATTTGTTAGTGTCTACCGTCTGGGGTAATTGGCTAAATTGTCCGCAATATGACCAGGAGCTGTCTGTGGTTCTGAAAGCAAGCAAGCTTGTGCTGTGTGGGCCCAGGAGGCTTCCAATTTATGTCTGTTTTGGCTCTCCTGTGTATTCTGTGCCTGGATTTACTGGCTTGGAGAAAATGTGTCAGCTCGTGCATGCTGAATTCATCTGTCGGCGGTCCTCCACGTGAGCGGAAGACCAGGGCAGGCGTGTTATGTGACGCAGTGTTTTTTTTCCTTCTGCCCCCTTGCATTCAGCGTCTAGTTTATATTTTCAGTGTTAGAGCTTTTCGTAACAGTAACTTAACAACACCTTCTTTGTAATGCACAAGGCTGTGTTCCCTCCGTCTCCATCACTTACTGAACTCCAACATTCTCCTTTGCTTGTCCTGTGCTGCATCACACTTTAAGGGGCTCAAGTTAGAAGCAAGCAAGGAAAAGGCTGATGGCAGGGTGGGCGCCAAACAGCCAATTAGACGCATGTATGCGCTCCACGCTATGTTCTCTAGTGACATTCTGACCTGATGTCTTGGCGTCACCATGGCGACTTCATAGCACAGAGGGTGTCATACTGAGCAAATATGGAGTGTGTTGACTGTCTTTTTTTTTTTAATCAGTTTTAAAATTAATGATACAGACACAGCCCCCCTGATGTCTGTTGTGAATGTGACCCGCATTATGTTTATGTTACCGCACTGGAGAAGTCGTGCACTTTACATCCGGGTACCATTTCCATCCACCCATTCTCGATATTGAGCATGAGCTGGAGCCCAGCCCAGTCAAGTTTGGGCGAGAGTCAGCAGTTCATCATTGGGCACGTATAGACAAACAAAAGTTTGCATCCACACAATGGAAAGTCTTTAAGTATTTTATCATGCGTGTTTGTGGTGTACCGAAGGACACCCAAGCAAACATGGGGAGAACACACAAATCTGCATGGGTAGGCCGGAGGGACGATTTAAAGCCCAAACCTAAGAACTGTGCGAACGATGTGCTCAGCGCTACACCACGCTCAACATGTTCAACTTGCCGCCTGAAAATTCATTTTTAAATTGGTAGTTTGCGGCAGTAGCGGTTTCAGAGAGAAATCAGAATGACGACGAAACCCTTGAGTCAGTTTTACCTCCATCAGAATAGGTTTCAGTTCCGTATCCATCCTGGAGGCCGTTGCTCCACGTTCCCTCGTAGCGGGCGCCACTGGCTGTGCTCTCCAGCTGTCCGTAGCGACCTTTAAACCCTTGCGTCCACTCCCCTCGATAATCCCAGCGGCCCTTGCTCTCCACTCCAATTCCATGCCGCTTGCCTTGCGCCCAGGTGCCCTGATAGTTGTTCCCACTGGGCCACGTGTACACACCCAGGACCTCAAAGCCATGACTCCATGCCCCTGCATACTCACCCTGACCCTGTGGCCCCGTGCAGACCCCTCTACCGTGGGCTTTTCCCTGCTCCCACCCCCCACAGTACGACCCCCCATCATCAAAGTCAAACCTGCCTCCAGTGGACATGCATGAAACAGGTTTAGGCAAATCCTTAGAATGTCAGGAAAAAGAAACGCAAGGGCCTGGTTTACTCAGAAGCAGCTAGTCGGGAGGAGGCCTTGCTCGGATCAAGTAGCAGGGAGGCACAGGCCCCTTACCTCCTTCCCTCCAAATGTGAAATCCAGTTTCCTGTTAGGAATGACAGGAAGGCCTTACGCGCATCATCGATGATGCAGAAGAAATCAAAGCTTCACTGATGGGGCTGGAATGATGAAAACGGTTGTTGTACATGCTCGTTCCCATGGGCAAGCAGGCTAACGGTGCTCCTCATCCTCATCATCCCATGCCTCCTCCACCCATGGCGCAGTTGGGGAGCTCACCGGCCCATCGCCTCGGTCGTGCGGCGAGGCGCTCCAGACTAGCGAGGGCTAGGCTTTTCCACCAGTCCCGCAGGCCTACAGACTAACGACAGCAGCAGCAGCAGCAGCAATGGATCTCGGCTCAGTTAGCCATTAGAGCATCCCAACATCCCTCCTGCACCGGCAGACATGGAGACATGAAGCTGAGATCCAACCGCACTGGTACGTCATTCAGAAAAATTGTAGGAAAGCAGAAAGTTGAAGCGATTTCTTTCTAGCACGGACCAGAAAACAAACATGTCAGGCTACAGACCGAGTCTTTGAATCGTTACAGCAGAGAGGCCAAAGCGAAGTGGAGTGTGATTATCTCCCCGTTTCCTTCCCGTCTCCACTCTGCACAGGAGGCTCTCTCCTTAGGGTGTCAAGAGATGCAGAAAAGAAATATTCCACTCCATTGTCCTCTCCATCCCAGCATCCCACTTAAGGCAGAAATATGTTGTATCCCTCAATTCCACCAGGTCATCTGGCCCTCTCTTGATTTTTGGCCTCTCGCTATTTTCCTCCATCTAGCTCTCGTCTCTCTTGTATCTACTCATTACAGGACTGTTCCACCCCAGCCGATACCCCTCCCCCACACGCACACATACGCGCTCCTTCCCTCCGCTCTTAAAGAGATAGAGACAGAAGGATGGTGCCAATAGCAGCATGTCTGGAGCTCTTTGCTCCATCCCTTTGGGGATACAGCCTGCTTTTCCTGATTATCCAGCCTCATTTCACACTCTCCCGCTGCTCCCCTCAGACTAAAATCTGGTCGTCAGCAAAATGATTCCCCGATAAGCGGTGGTTGGTAAGGTCACTGATCTCGGACTAGTATCTCCTCGCCTAAATATTGCCAGCCTTTTTTAAACTAGAGGATGACAGTGTCATCTTCAGTGGGCTTTGTAAAGGGGAAGTCAACCCTAAAATGTTTGTGACCATAGTAAGTTCTATGCAACGCCGCTAGTCTAAAAATGGCATTCTGATTAATATTGTGTTTGTGGAATATAAGTTGAGCAGCAAAATCCACCCATTTTTGTCCATCTCAGCGGGTGGCCATTTGGCTCTTGTTATCAACTCAAAATGACATCACAGGTAACATTAAAAGCAATCCATTCAAGACGGAACAAGAGGAGAGCTTTATTTTATTTGTATATTTTGTGTTCGGCTCCATGGCGTGGTATCTCAGGCTCGCTGCACAGCGGGAGGTCCAGGTGGAAGCGGGCGTTCCGCCGGAGAACCACTCGCAGGACGGAGGAACCGTCCACCCAAACACCAGCACGAGGCCGGCGGCCCTCCGAGGGGATATCGCAGCTGCCGCCTGACGTGTTGGTGATGGAGACTGGGACGACTGACTGACAGGTGTGTCGCACTAGTTGGACTTAGTCACGCTTAGTGCGGGTTAATGCAATTATGCATGAAGGTACATCAATATTTATTGTAGCTGCAAAGAAGTCAAAGTATATTTTTAAATACATACATTATGTGAATAATAAATACATAAATAAATAAAGGTGGCTAGATCATTTGTACTTGGTACAGTGGTACAGTGGCTTGCATGCTTAAAAAAGTGGGTACTCTTTCTATAGAGTGGGGGTCGGTAACCCGCGGCTCCAGAGCAGCATACGGCTCTTTAGCGCCGCCCTAGTGGCTCTCCGAAGCTTTTTCGAAAATGTTGGAAAATGGAAAAAGATGGGGGAGAGAAATATATATATATATATATATATATATATATATATATATATATATATATATATATATATATATATATATATATATATATATATATATATATATATAAAATCCATACATGTAGTGCACATAAAAATACTTGTAGATAAAAATACAAGGAGCAAGCTGAATGCTGCTCAATGTAACAGACTAAAAATAGTGTTACTTCTTAGGAAAGATGCTCAAGTAAACGTAAAAAAAGTAAGTTGCCTTCTGTGACAAGTATAATTTATCCCACAAGTAACTGAGTAAACATAGCTGATTAAATGTAGCTCATTACTAACCACCTCTGCTTAAGGACCAATGAAAGGAAAATGTGAAGGTACTTTGTGGTAGTTGGAGTACTTGGAGCATCTCATTGCCTAACCTGTTTTACCAGAATATCAGTCATCAGCTAATTCAAATACACTCCAACAATGACGAATACCAACACAAAGGTGACACGGACTTATGATGGAACACGGCTGAAATTGTGACAGAAAAAACGTTTTTAGTACCTGTACTTACTCACCTTACGTTTTATGTCTGTGAACTGGGAAAACATCAGAGACCAGTAGAAGGCCAGCTCAGCCACATAGTGATTGAATTGTTGATGACTCTGATGCTGGTAGAGGGTGAAACAAAAATACCTTTAACACTACGGGTATGGTGTCGAGGCAACCCTAAATGACCTCATAATATCAGATTGTGAATATGGAATACTGTATATGAACCTGAAAGGGATAGTTGTCCCAGCATCGTCTGGTATTCCACATCCAGGGCGACTGAGAGAAACACATTAATCACGGTTTAATTGAAAAACATACAGAGTGCTTGACAAAAATTTCAGCTACACTTACCCCCCATAAATGATGAATGGCATAAATAAAAATCCCCAAGTAAAATGTGAACCGCCACCTGATGTCAGCAAAATAAAGGGGAAGATCTTTTTTTTTTTACACGAATGGTTCAAATGTTGTCCAGTACAGATTAAACTGAGACATTTTTTCAAAACCTACATGCTCTCACAGAACTTTGTCTGCATGCTGGGCTTGTCTTGGTTGCGACGGATGCGAAACCATCTCTGTATTTTCCGTACATCCCAATCCAGTTGCTTGGAAAGTCCCTCCAGTTGCTTTGCATCTGGACACTAGTGAGGACAACGAAAATAGAAATTACCTGCTTTTGGACATCGCTACATCTTGTAAAACTCCCAAATTCCAGTATGCAAGCTTGGAGTGCCACAAGATCAGATCATTAGATCTGTCATGGGGTAACGGTGAAATAATTTGACGGCCAACGGGGTAAAGGGTGGACAAAAGATGTACCGTTTTGGACAGAAACACCCTCTCCAGGACAGCATTGGGCTGGGCTTGGCGATGCACTCCCGCCTGAATCTGAAGTATGTGGGCACAGGGCTTGGCCACTAGCCTATACACACACAGACAGGCAAAAAAAATGACAGAGTGGGGGAAGGGACACAGAAATTATGTAGTTAAGCAAGACATTCATACAGGGCAGGAGTCAGTGAGGAGTTCACTACTTAATAAGGGAATAGATTAACTTTGAGCCAAGTCATTGATACGAACTGTTCAATTTCACACTTTAGCCTACAAAATTTTGTATTAGAGGGAGAACATAACAGAGGCTTTCAGGGAGACACGGGAAAAAAGGAATCCCAGGGAATCTGGCACCTAGTCCAAATAGTTTCTGATGACCTGTCATGTGAGCATATGAGACAGAGACGGGAAGGTCTCCCCAGACCAAAGTGCTAATGGATGTCACAAGATAATCTGCTTCGACTGACCAGTGTTCGTCCTCCATTTTAAAACCCACCCCGGTCATCTGAAATAGGTTTCCCCAACAAGTCAAAAACGACGAATTTGGAGAAGTGCAGTCATGGTTTAGGCCTGAAAATTTGCTGGTTGCTTCCCTCTGAAGCAAACAAGACATTTAACTCAACTTTGCCCAAGAAAGACGTGCAGTCAAAAAGAAAACGCCCCTTGTTTTCAAGTTAACGTTCAACAGGCTGTGGAAATCTGAATCATAACATTTTACTCGTGTAAAACATTCTCATTTGAGAACCCCAAGTGAACCACGTGATTGAAACGTTGCTTGATTCCATTTTCTGTTGACAACGTTGACCTGAACTGGATCATCTCACTGGCGAATCTAATTATAGACTTGTAATATAGCTCTGCGTGTACAAACGTGTGTTGCGCTCCGTGGGTTCGCGAGAGAGGTTGAGTGTTGTTTAATGAGCAACATATGAAGCCCTCGATAGAAGAACCAAAGAGTGACAGAAAAGCAGCCAAACTCGCCTCGAGTTTTACCTTTCGAACAAGATCCTCAGCACAAAAATCCCGACAGACAGCGGAAAGGCGAACAGTATGTCTCCCATTCGAGGGTACTCCACGCCAGGTGGTGGATGCTCCAGATCCGCCCACGAAACATTATCGGGAAGCCAAAATCTCTCGCTCCAAAACCAGGCTGAGAACGAGGAAGTCATCGGGGGAGCAACGGGGAAGCACTTGCAATCGAGTAAGGCAGCGCGTTGTCAAAGTCGCAAAAGTTACGCTCCCACCTCCTTCCAAAAGATCAGCGTTAACGCTAAGTAGGCATTACCGCCGCTTAACTCATAAATGTAAACTGTGCAAGGCGGCTAGCTTGACACGTAAAAGGCAACACCCACCGCAAAAACTTTCAATGACGCCCCAGAGCGAGCGGCCGCCCTCCACCGAAGTGAAGTCACTCACACTGTGCTCACAGGAAGCTGCCTGCCGCCCTCCCACTCGGTTAAGTCATCGTACAAGCGAACGGCTGGCTTCGTCGCCCTGGCTTTAGCTGCTTGCTAACCTGGATATATCTTGTGTTTTGACTAGTACTTACTCTGTACTGTAGTTCTGCGGCAAGTTCATGTAAATGTAAGCTTATGTTAAATTATCAATTATTTTCATTTTATATTTGAGCATTAAAATCTTTTATGTTAGTTACTTAAATTATATTCTTCCTGAAACATTCTTATGTTGCTTGCGTCTGATTGGCTAAAGAGAAGCAGGAAGTGTGTTTGTGACTGAAAGAATTGTTTTTTTCGTTCATCCGTTCGGAGATGCAGACGGGTTTTTTCTCCTATTTTAATAAACTGCATTAAAGGATTCCATCTCTCCATCTGTCATTCGTAAAGAAGAGCCATTCACTGAAAAACAACGAACCCCTCAAGTTACATAAATATAAAATGTGCTCAAGTCTCACGTACAGTGTGTTGCTGGTTCGTTGGTTTGTAACATAAACTGGGTTTTTGTTGTTGTTTTTTTGCTTTGTGACTGTGTAATAAATGTATTACTTCCATAATGGCAGACAAGACTGGTCGGTTGTGATTCCTCCATCATTATAGCAATATACAGTATTATCAGATTGTTAGTTTGTTGATCCTGGAAATAGTCTGACGCAATAATACTGCTGTGCAGTGCCTCTCTTCCAACAGGTTATTAGCCAAGGAACTAAATGAAGCCCAGACCCCAACTGTAATACCAGGATTTAACCACCAGCAAAAAGGCACAGCATACCGAAAATCTGATGAGGATAAATCCAACTAAACCAATGGCTAAAGCTTTGAGTCAGCGGTCAACTGAAATGCCTAGCTGCTGGACGGCGCATCCACAGAACTACCATTATGCTACCTCTCCCCCAATTGATGATAAGTTTCGGGGCATCTTCTTCACAAATAATAGATGAAGGGGTGTCCTACATCTGCAACTTCTGTGTGCAAATTCCTTGGCAGATACAGCCCCACATGGGAAGATCTTATTTATTAGATCTGACACAAAACAGAGTTTATACGTTCAAACTACCAAATATTGCTTACCAAAAATAAAAATCAAACATCACATCAAAAAGGTCCAGCTGGATGCAATTGGTGCAAAGTGTGTGACAAGCCAAAGTGCATGCTAATTGAGTTGTTTATCAAAGAAAGCATGGATCGATAAAGTGCAGACAGCAGCAGTGTTGAGAAACGCATGGTTCAACAATCAAAGAAAACAGACAATATACCAAATGCTGACAGTGAAACGACCTAACCCCATGAAATGCAGGAATTTTATTTCCAATTTTTTTTGCTTATCTCAAAGGAAAATAGGAAACTAGACACCAAATGTGAGGAGAAAGTCTTTGTTTGGTTTGAAAAAATTAGCCCTGTCTATTTGGTGTTTGTGCCAAATATTGAAAAAGTGCAGAAACACAGGTCGGTGAAGTTTGATTAAAGCATGAGCAGAGCAGGAAATACAAACAATCACTCACGAGTGGTGATGATAAGCTGGTACAGAACAGGGCAAACCAATACACACCAAACATTGATGTGAGCCCAAAGGTCACAGAGGAAAACACAAAATGACACCTCAAGTGAGCAGCCTCACACAAACCAATGACACAGAACAACAACAAATGACACCTGAGGTGTGTGGCCGAACACAAACAGCTGAAAGTGAGTACAAATGAGAGAAAGAAACCAGGGTACCGAAGTGAATGTGTTGGTAGTGAACGAAAGAAAGTGATCATCAGATTCTCACCAATGTTGGCTACTGTTACCAGATTATGTGTAGCATACCATAACATACAGAGAAGTCATTACCTCATCCGAAATTCTGATGAGACAATTTTCACCAATTACAGTCATGACTAGCATTAGAATCCAAACACAAAGAGCAGTATAAGAAAAGCTTATTTCACATCAGATGTATGTCAAAACAAGCATAAACACCCTCACAAACTGTGAAATATAAATTGAGCAATCAGAGGTCTATTTGGTCGAACAAAGCACTTCAGACAAATTAGTCTGCAAATTAGAAAAGGGAGTACTCAGACAACAACGGACCAACAGAGGTTGAATAAAAAGCTGCATAAATATCTGTGCAAATTTGTCACACTCAGATAAATGGATCCGAAGTGGAAGGCGGCAGATGCCTGCCCTGTAATGGTCAACTTTGTATCATCCACAAATGGAGCTTTTCTTGCAGTTCCTTATAAACATACTTTGCAGGTCCCGATCTCCTACACCGACTCCAACGAATTTCTTATGCTTCTGGTATGTCGACCGCACTTCTGCAAGTGAACGAGGAGAGCCGCTTTGATTGACCGGGGATCAAGTCGACTCTGTTCATTCCCATTACGGCGCAAACACCCATTTCTAACTGTGCCCCTCTTTGAAAATACCAAAAAAAAGAAAACTCCACCCATGAACACAGTTAAGGCTGGACTTTGTGCTAGACTTGCTTTGGGCATGAAAATAGGTCACCTAGTCTTGAGTTTGTTACTTTCTTATTTAAGTAATTGTGCTCTGAAGCCACCAAAATACACGTAGCCTGTATGTGTTCTTTTTTCTGTCAGATTAGCCCAAAAATCTGAATGCTGGAAGGTGGTGGTTTTTACAATGGCCGAGACAACACATTTGAATCGCTATAAAACATTCTCATCACAAACAACTTCAAACAGTACTTCAAGTAAGGTCATGAATAGGGAATATCTCTTGCTTCTTTGAATCTCTTGTGCCATCTTTGTTTTTGCTCCCTGGTTCACATTCCTCCATGTGGCTGCTGCCCATATATTTTTTTTCAACCTGATAAGACTACAAGATTGCAACTGCAATTCAACTTACCTTTTGCTCCTATGTATGTACATATGTATGTATGTATGTATGTATGTATGTATGTATGTATGTATGTATGTATGTATGTATGTATGTATGTATGTATGTATGTATGTATGTATGTATGTATGTATGTATGTATGTATGTAGGAATGTATTTATTTATTTATTTATTTGATATTATGTCATCAACTGGGAAGTTGAAAAAAGTAACAAACCTATTTTGACAAAGTCAGAAGTCAAAAGTACAGATCCAGTATATGTTTTAAAATGAAAGGAGTAGAAATGAAAAGTGGTCAGAAAACTAAATCCCCAAGTGAACGACAGAGTCCTCTAAAATCAAATAAATACTATTTATAATTTGTTACATCCCACGACTGTTTAATAGTAAAAAGGTAGATGGTGTGAAATGTGCTGACAGCTAATGTGATTGAAAAGTGAAATGAGATTTCCAAATGTGACAAAGAAGCCATTAGAGAACTGAATACAACAGCTCTTTCATTTTCACCATGAGCCAAATATAAACCATTCCATTTTAGTTTGCGTGCCAAGGTCCCTTAAAGGAGCTAAATGAAATATTAATTGTTAAAACGTTGAGAAATTACATTTTTAAAATTTTAATGTAATTTAGTTCACTAGCATAGTATGTTATAAGTCGATTTTATCCCAATATACAGCATTGAAGTTTATTTTTACATAAAAGCATTCCTCTTAGTTTGTGCTCCCTTTTCCTGTCCATGATACACCGGCACAGTTTCGACCTACGTTGACTCATTATAAGTGTTTTGATTGGACAACACAAATGTCCACTGATGACAGCTGATGCAGTTTTGTAGGTCAGTCGTGCAATGGGTATTGGGGGTTTTGATTGACGTGTTTTGCATAATTGATTTTATTTTGTTCGTGATTTCAATTGTCCAATGGTGAAATCCATCCATAATAATACAAAAACCTCCTGTCAGTGGGTTTTTGTCGAAGGATAAAAAGAGCACACTGGATTCCTTTAATCTTTACTACAAATGAGTTTATATTCATTTTAAGCAGTAGCTCCTTTTTGTTCTAATGAAAAAATCGTATTTGTTATAATGGCAGGTAGGTTTTGCTTCACTGAGAAATCAAACATAATGTGCAAATCCGCTGAAAATAGAGGAGGCTGAAATAGTTGATGATTGACTGAGCTATGTCAATGATTAGTAACGTCTCTTCCTAAATCTCTATTTCATGAGGATCTTGTCCTGCCAAGGGCAAGGTTGCAGTGTGAAATCTGATGACATATCACCATTCAACATCTGACATTGTTGAGGTCATGAGATCTCACGTTTCACACTTTGGGTCAACTTTTAAATGTCCCCCTATTACCTCAAATGGTCACTGCAATGGTCAGCAATTGTTTGTTTTTCTTTCAGCAGGGATGCCGCTGTAATGGTGCCAATACCACTTCATAGAATCAGTTGTTGTCTTTTACAGTTACCGATTTATGCAAATGAAGGTAATCCTCCATCTATTTTGCAAGGTGTCATTATTTTTGCTGACAGCAAAAGTCCATCACAGTGTGTTGTTCCTCTGATGAGGTGTCAATTTCACCATAAAGACTTCTTTCGATTCTTTGTATTGGTGCTGTGTCATTCACACGTTTGAAATGAATAATTGAATTTCATCAAATATAACATGGAAACCCCTGAGTCAGATAAAATCCAGTGCATGATGTTGAACCTTTTAGTGTACAGATTTTTGCTTTATTGGTTCTGCAGACAGTGTTGTGTTTCTGACAGTCAACAGGTACCAAACACAACACGCCTTCAGATTTGTAATTACGTCATTGCTATAAACTGGGCACAGAATTTTATCTTCAACACATATTGCTTGTGAAAATTGACACCTTTGTTTGTAATATGTATGTAAAAAGGAGGAGTTTGCAATGTTAAAACTGCTAGCAAGATTTGAATGTGGCCTGACTTTGCTAATAGCTCGCATTTCATTCTGTTTCTGATTGGTTGTTTTTCCTCTGGTGCGGTGATTTCTTAAAAATCTGATAAGGCAAGGCAAGGCAGGTTTATTGATAAAGTGCATTTCATGTGCTTCACATAGTTGCAAAACAAATTTGAAAGACAAAATACAACATTTAAAGGTAAAAAAATGTGATACATTAAAACAAAAAAAGAATTAAGACATTTAAAAGTAAAGTAGCAAAATAAAAAGCAGTTTACTAAAATAAGTGAAGAATGTACAGCATGAGAAAAAAAATGATTATAGAATTGCTTTAAAAATGTTAGTCATTGGTATGGGGTGGGGAAAGCATAGTTTTTCACCTGGATTTAAAAGCATTTACTCTTGGGGGCTAACTTTATTTCTGTTGATATTTTATTCCATTTGCGTGCAGCATAACAGTTGAATGCTGCTGCACCATGTCTGCTTTGAACATTTGGCTCCACTAATTGACCCTGAGGCTACTGACCTCAGAACCCTCCTATCTTTATTGCCCATGAGCATTTCTTTAATGTATTCAGGACCTAAGCCATTCAATGATTTATAGTCCAGAAGCATAATTGTAAAATGTCTTCTACAGCTGACTGGGAGCCAGTGTAAAGTCTTTAGGATTGAAGTAATATATTCTGATTGCTCTGTTCTGGTAAACTGCAGCATTCTGGGTGAGCTGCAGTTGTTTGATGCTCTTCTGAGGAAGTACAGTCACCTTATATTAAACATTCTTTTGTTTTTCATGCTATCCAGATTGGTGTGCAGTGTGGAAACAATTCAAAGCTTTGAAAACAAATCGTTCATTTAAGGTCAAAATCTTCTATTTTGGATTTAAATTTTAATATCCGCCTGCCCGAGGAGTCAGCAACCTCATTGTACGTCACTGTGTGACATCACAAAAAAAAAACATGAAAAAGCAAAAGACAGATGAGACAGAAAGCGAGAGGTGTGTTTTAAGTCATTGAAAGCTGTGTTTCTCATTCTTTATTGAGCCAAAGCACATCATTTACATTAGAAAAAAAATCTCACTGCACACCAAACAAACAAAAATGTCTCAAAAAGTGGATACAATGGTTAATTATGTACTTTCTGCCATGCACTGGAAGTATATTGACTTCATCTGCCTGTCACTATAAGTTGGTGGCAAAGATAGATGAACAAACCTATATTATTTGTAGTACTGTATTCTAGAAATGCATGGCACACTGGTTATGAACCACTGCTATAGATGACACTAAACTTCACATCTAGAGGCATATTTTGGGGGAATAAACGTGATGAAACTTTAAATTTTACAATGCCACCATGACATTGTTTCACAATGATTCATAGATTTTTTTTCAAGATGCAAGATATTATATTTTAATGTCCCAGAGCAGAATAATTTGTGTCTGTTATGTCTGCTTTTATAGTTTTGCATCGTACAATGTATGGAGAACAGTACTCCATATTCTCTGGCCTTTTACATCAGCAGCAGTTGGCCACAGGGCAGCTCTCTAAACAAAACCTCTCAGTGTCAGTATGCAGCTGCAGCTTCCGTGATGCTGGCCGGGACTCAGATGCATGACCTCGTGCGGAGGGGCAGGCCAATGCGACCACAAAATACAGGGGGTGTCAGGTTTTAAGAATATTTATTTTCCAAGACCAGTATCGTTGCATTTGAATCAGACTTAATATCATTTTCTATATCAGTTTTGGACCACATCTTTGTCGCTTGCGGTTTCGATGTAGCAATGTTGGTGAGATTTGCCACTAAAGTGTCATGTGCAGAGCTCCCTGAACTCTCGCTGGTTGGACTATTCCATTTTGCATCTCAAAAAAAATCTGATAGTTAGAGAAGAGTTCTGTCAAGGACTGGTGTAGCCACTGAGCAATACAAAACCGCAGAGCCTAAATTAATTGAGGTAACTGTATGTTTGCCAATTTTAACTTTATTTACCATGTTTTAACGTGATACACACTGTGCTCCTATCTTGTTCGTGAATTAACACGCACCGTTGGATTTTGTTTGTTTATTTCAAATCTTTAACCACCCACTGTGGTTTGTTTTTTTGGTCCATGTATTTTGTCTTGATATAATCTGCATGAATGCTTCTTTACAGATAAGGTAATGGAAAAGAAGGAGCGGAGTGATCCTCTGAACAACATATCAGTGATAAAAGGTAACTCCGAATATTTTGCTATCTTTGAACAGACATGAATTAGATGAAACCGTTTCGGTCTTCTATGGTTCTAACCTGCTCTGACGAATCAGTCAGGGGAGGCAGTTACATGACTTTACAAGATGATGTCCTTGTTTGAGTGTCTCTTGTGTCAATAGCCTATTCTATTAGAAGAGTCTCTTTGACCTGAGAACGTGTCAGCAGAGTAACAAGTGACATTTAAAATGGACAATCAAAATAGAATGCAGAGCATAATGCAGTCATGGTGAAGTGTTATGACACCACTTTCAAGAAGATTCACAAATGAATTCATTTTACACGAGGACTTATTTGTTATGCTTCACTGTCACTGCGCTACATAGTGAGTGTTTGTGGCATCCTCACAGCGGTGTTTTTGTCATTCCAGGATCAATTTTAACCCTGGAGAACCCAAGAACCCTTTTCTTCTTTGGAAAATGATGAATTTTACATTAAATGACTGCTATATGTTCACTGAACACCAAAATATATGTTTTTTCAAATATTTAATGCATTAATCCTAATTTAGGATTAGGGCCAAATTTGACCCTTTGGGATTTAAGGGTAGCATTTGAGTAGCAGAATTTATAGGGGCCAAATTTGACCTCGTGGGTTCTCCAGGGTTAAGAATGTGTCACCACCACCCAATTGTACATCCATTGATTATTATATTATCTGCATTGTCAACCGATTTATGTAATTCTGTATACATTTATCCAGCAGGGCCATATCGAATACAGGCTGGTTCATTCATTGGGGTGGAAAGCAGCAGGGGAGTAGCTGGGCCGTCATGACTTTAGCCTTCAGCACTTGAGCTAAAAAAAGAAATTCCACGACTTTTTTTTTTGTCATCACGCAGCATGATGCTTAGTATCCTATCTCGCGAAAAGGTATTTTTGTACATTCTAATCCCATTAATACTTGGACTGTGTGACACCCAAGCTATGATGGGTCATGGCGGCTAAAGAGATTGTGGTTGATAGTTTTGTGTTTCTCTCTTTTCACTTTATTTCTCTCAATTTGACAAAGACCACCCTATTCACAGGGCACCCACTCACTTTCTCCCTTATAAATATGCATGCATATTGGAACGTGCAAAAAAATAGGACACATTTCAGCTCCTGGCCTTTGTCTGGCACACAGCGGAGTGGTCATGTGCTTGAGTTGGAGAGTGCCACCAGCCTCCAGTAGTTACTTTGTTGCCTTGGATTAATCGGTGCCATCCAAGGGCGCCTCTGTGAATGTATATGTGGGTGGAAATGGACAGTACATTAAGACAGCAATGCGAGAGTGGCATACAGCGAGACTCTGTGGCAAATACTGCAGCACAGTTGTCAGATGCGTCCTTTTATGGCGCGCATGCTTTAAAATGTTGTGACTCATTTTTCTCTTCTGCCAAATGCTCGGCCCAAGATGAGGTCACCTCTTTTTCTAGCCACAGCAGATTAGTGGATCAAGATATTCACTGGGAAGTGCAAACCACCAAGTATTTCCAGAGCTTGTTTTCACCCAACAAAAAACATAACAGGCCTTTGGCAGCCTCAGATAGTTTATTCTTCTTGTCTGGTGATTACAGCGTGCTGCTGTAAGGTAGTGTAGCTGTGCTAATGACATAGCTTGTAGACAGTTTGGAATGACAGAGCGACTAGGAAATGCACATAATGGAATCCCTTTCCTTTCTGGGTCGGCAATTAGATTATGTAATGGGCATGTTTTAATAGCTTGGGAAATTAACTAACGCGTCAGCCCTAGTTAAATATTTGGGACTGAATCTGAATGAACTTGGAAGGACTTTAAGTTACCTTTCTATTTTTATGATGACACTGAATGCCATCTTTGCTTCCTCGTTATGACCCCGGCAAATGTTCAGGCTCAACATTCCACAGCCTTTTGTGGGAAGATAGGAATGTTAACATTTACGACCGACCACTCTCTTGTTAGAATAGCTGTTCTGATTTTGGATAACCATTCTTCTTTATCACTTTCTCACAGGGACAAATATGGGGTCCCCAAGCGACTATGAAAAAACAATCCAGCGCTTGAACGATGAACTTGGAAAGGCTCAGGATCAGGCCAACACAGAGAGGCACAAATGCATGGAGCTAGAAGGTAAAAATTGTGCTAAATAAATATTGTGGTCTTTTTTTTTTCAGATCAAGGGCAGGTAGCCAGAGATAAAATATTATCTCATGCTTTGTAGGTATCCTCAATAAAGAGAAAAAGGACAAGAAACAACAAGCTGATGATTCTGCAAAACAGATCAAATTTCTTCAAGGTATATAATCGGAGCCATTTGATATTCGGTAGCAGTTGTGTTTGTCAAATTAAGAAGCCAAACTGCAATTATACCTTCTATCAAGCAAAATTTTAATATATTGTACCCACTATTTTATATGATGAACATTGTTTGAACAGGCCAACTGCGGCAGCTCCAAGATGAGATGGATGTCCTCAGAGAGCAGACAGACGTCTCCTCTAGTTTACATGATGAGCTACAAAGTTCACGCGATGAGGTGAAATCGCTGAAACGAATCCTGGAGGCAGCTTCCGCTGAGCGGGAACGTGACCTAAGTGCAATCGAGTTTAACCTGGCAACCGTCTCTAAGGATTTGGAAAAATGGCGTCAGACTGCCAGCAAATACGAGCGTGAGATTGATGACCTGCAGCGGGATCTCCAGCAGCAGGGCAAGCAGTGGCAAAAAACTGCAGAAATACAAGGTACAGTACTTCAGACTGCAAATTCATTTTGTCATACCAGATCATTTGAAGTATTGCTATTAATTTAAATATTCTCATGCTATATTAGTGAGGCCAAAAATCATCCTTCCATGTGACAGGCTGCAGCGTATCATTATTTCTCATGAAACAGCTGATCAAATGAAATGCAGAGTGTCTCATGTTAAATGTGGCTGCGTGTATGATGCATTATGTATAGACTCCACATTTCCTAGAGTCTAAATCTGCATACTCATATTTTTACAAAGAGTTGTGTCTCAAAACGTGGGTGACCCGACATTTTTCGAACACACACCATCATTCAGCTGATGTAAGATATGCACGTAAACAAGATACAATCGCTGTTATGTGGGAAGTAAAATAAATACAAGTCATTTCACATTAAGCAACAGTTTGGTAAATAGTGAACAATTCATCAGAAAAGAGGCTTGAGGCTATCTGACACACCTAGTGTTAGTTTACTGTCAAACTAAACATGAAACAAAGAGAAGTACATGTTCTATATTTAAACCCAGAGGTGGGCATTCCGTCAGTACTGACAGAAGGTCTGTCAGTTCGTCCCTGACGAACACCCGTTTTGCTCACGATTGATGAGACACTTAAAAAGAATGACAGACAGAAGTGGAGTTTCATCCGTCACTGAAATTGTCAGGAACCGGTTTAAATATTGACGGGCCTATAAGTTCATCACTGATGGACGCCCGTTTTGCTGACGACTGACAGAAACGCACGCCACCCGTATGGTGTGTTTGTTGGCGGGGCTGAATACAATTAGGGTTGCTTCCATTGACTGTAAATGGAAACGCTTTGTGCTTCCTGTATGTGGCGGTGTGCACCAAAGAGCTGTAATCCTCAATGAGCCAAGTAGAAGAAGATGACGACACCACACAGATTTTTCATTTTTTGAGCTATGGCAATTTGGGGGGGGGGTGATTATAGAGGTACATAGGGGCCGATTAAATTTATTGACAGAAGCGTGAATAAAGTAACATCACATACTGACTGACTGACGGTTACAATTTGGTTTGGCAGACGATGATGAACGGGTGCACAGGCCACTGACGAATGGCGGACCGGCAAAATTGCGTAAATTGCTCACCTCTGCTAACACATATTGTAAGTTCACATTGACATGCTATTGGTTATCATTGATAGTTGCGGTTTTACAACCCTTTAAGCAATTGATGTTTGAACACAACTCGTGGAACAACCAAGTCGACAGATAATATAACAACACCCACAGGCATCTATTCTTTATCCTCTATGAAAAAATGACTCCTATTACAGAAAGTTACTGAGTAGGAGTTGAAGAAATGTATTTTTCTTCCTTTGTGTCTGTCTGACACATTACTGCTTCGTAGTGGCCAGAGCAGGCACACCAGAAGCAACAGCACACTGGACTGGATTGCAAAATGAAATCATAATGCACAAACTGCTTAATGTTTCACATTGTAGTTAATTATGTTGTTACTCTGTTTTTTAATGTAATATTATAGAATGCTTTTATTCCCAATTAAAATAACAAAATCACAACAATGTGTTTTTTGGGGGACGGCTGGAATGGATTAATGCCATTTCCATTCATCTCAATAGTGAAAGAAGATTTGAGTTTTTTGTGTTTTTAGTCACGGAACAAATTAAACTGGTATCTCAAGACACTGTTCCATCTTGAGTTTGAAGATAGATGGGTGGATACATAAATACCTATTGACAGATGGATAGACAGGCAAGGCAGCTTTATGTACCGTATATAGCACATTTCATTCACAAGGCAACTCAGTGTGTTTCACACAACCAGATGGATAGATATGAATTCAGTACAGTACATTAATTTGTATTTTGTTTTTTTGTTTGCTTTTAACAGCCAATGAATTGCAGTCCATGCAGATGGAGTGTAACGGACTTCAGAAGGAGTGTTCTAGTCTGCGCTTGGAGAAACAGGAATTAGTGAATAAGCATCAGAATGAAAAGGGCAGTCTGCAAAGTGAGTTCACGTCCCTCAGGACAGAGAAAGAGGAACTCCACAAGGCCCATCAGAAAGAGAAGGGCGACTGGGAGCAAAAAAGTACAGCACTGTGTGCTAAAAATGAGGCAATGCAGCAGAAGCTGCAGCAGTTGGAGAAAGAGCTTGTCAGGTCAGTACTTATAAGAAGAACATTTTGATTGGCCTGTTTGGTCATTGCAGGAACAACTCATGAAATATGGACCTCCAACCTCAGAGGACCAATCAAAGTCAACCCAGTAATTTGCTGCTGGCTGCTGTGCTCCATCTTGCATGTATTTGTCTCAGTCTGCATTTCATTGTTTTAATGAGTTTGCCATTTGTCAATGTTAATTCCAAACATTCAGTTTTGTGAGTTTTGGGGATTCCATTGCACAACAGAGAAGTTCGTCTTCTACATCAGGGGTCCCCAACCGCCGGTCCGCGGACCGGTACCGGTCCGCAGGGCATTTGGTACCGGGCCGCACAGAAAGAACTTGCCTTAATTCCGTTTTATTTATTTCGGAATACGAAAGATGTTTTATTTTGAAAAATTACCGGATTCTCCGTTACATCCGTCTGTGTCACGCTTGACTCATGTCAAGCCACGCTTCTCCGTCACGTGACCGATTATGCTAAAAACAAAACGTTGGAGGTCGCAAAATGAGTTTAAAAAACTGCTGGAGATCGCAAATGACAGCGGCCTGAAAAGTACGTTCGAGACAACTGGATTAAAGTTATGGCTGAATACTCTGAGATCACCACAATAGCACTGCTGCTATTTCCGACATCCTACCTGTGTGAGGTGGGGGGTTTCTGCAGCAACGGCGACTAAAACAAAATTACGAAGTAGACTGGACATAAACCACACACTTGAGGTGTCATTGTCTCCTATTACACCGAGATGGGACCGTCTAGTTGCAGAAAATCAAGCTCGGGGCTGTGGTGAGTCGTCATTTTCATGCACTTTGAATTTGCGTTGTATCGTATTTTGAAGGCATTAAACATTACCATAGCGATCAGTGTTGCGGCCAGATTAGACGCTCCTTGTGTTTATTATTATATTTCAAAAACACCACAGTTTTCATGCTGCTCAGACCATATTATTTTGTTGTATTAATCCACCACATCTTA